>BMAO01037378.1:0-137804 GCA_019973975.1 Trichonephila clavata
TAGAAAAAAACTGACTTGAATTGCGAGCTATGATCTACTCATCTAAAGCAGAATATAATAGTGTAAGGAAAATATCATATAAATAAAACAACTCCTCCCCCCCCCCCGTCCTATTTTTTTTCTATTTTTTTGTTCGTATTCTAAGCAAAAATTTTATCTTCGAGTTTTTTCTTCTGTTATGAATATTAAGATTATTACATTTGCTGTATATTATAGATAAAATTGCATATTATAGATAAGAATAAATATAGATATGAAGAATATTATTCTTTTAAAATGAGACGGTGCGGGTAGAAGTTTGGGAACTCTTCATCTGAAGCTTACTCTCTTAGCTAGATTCTCCACAAACTTCAAATACGAGAGTGAATGCATTGCAATAAACTCTATTATAAGAACAATTATAATATAGTTGTAAAAGTATTGTTTTCCTTCTTTCAATTTCATATAAATATTAAGAATGGATTTCAATTATTAAACTCCTTCGCCGGAAAAATATTAAATATTCAGGCTAAAGAAATCAATTGTTTTGATTGTATACTTTGGTACTAAGATAATACATATCCCTCTTCCCCAACCTTAAAATTTTTTGCTATATAAAAATACAAATATATACATAAGGAATCTCGCTACAATCCATAAGTTGCTGTAGTTGTTGTTTCTAACCCAGATTGCCTAGAAATTCTAGACAACCCTCATGAATCTAAATAAAATCTAGGAATTCTAAAAGCAGAAGAGGGTCTAGACAGAAACAGATTAAGGTAGTTGGACACCCCTGACGGTAAAAGGATTGAGGTCCATGGGGTTAAAAATCGAAAAACTTAAAAAGTGAAAAGAGTAGCTTACTTTAAATTTTCAAAATAAAATGTGTTGCTAATAATAAAACTCATCGGCTAAAGAAAAATCTTAACTGTATATAAAAAAAATTAAAAACCCTACTTAAGAGCTTACAGTTTTGCTATAGAGCTTTGTCGTAGTCTCCCACTACCCCTTTGCATATTATCTATGTTAGGATATGTAGTATTCATAATTAAAGACTACTCAAATAATAAATCACTTATTTATTATTTCTTTAAGACAGAATTCTACAATTAATAATCAACTTTAAGAACAATAAATTATCATGGAGTATTATCAGAATTCAATTATGGACGACGGAATACTAACTGATATCACGAGGGGAAATAACACGTACAATCAAACTACACATTTAAATTTAAGCCACAAAAGTTACAGACCTGAAATCTTCTTCAGAAGGAACCCGGAACGAGTAGAATTTATGACGTGGCTATAATCTAGGATATCTTCAATAACTTCTGATCCGCCTTAAATAATCTTCAAATTTCACTTCATTAAGCTAGACGGTTAAAAACACCTTCTTGGATAACCACATAGTTTACTTTTCAATTCCAAACACGGAGTTCTACTCTATCAAACCGCTTAGTCATCCTCTCTCAAACCGCTTAGTCATCCTTCTCTCTTCATTTCATTTCTCCCTTTTATATCTCTTTCGAACTCGCTAAACCCGAAACTATCTTATTTACATAAGTCACACTTCCAGCTCTCAGTGGGGATTGGTCAAAATAAATACAATTTAAAAGTCTATAAGAGAAGGTTAGTGAAACGCGTAAGCACCCGTCACAACCCCCCTCCGAGAAAAAAAGCGTGACTTATTGACGGTCTAAACGACCTGCAAGAATTCGCTTAATTTACCTAACATCTGAAAAACACTGAACCTGCACAAATTTTAACTACTCTAGAATGCCTGAACTTGTAAAAAGTTAACTCACGAACTTTATAACGCCTGAAAATACTAAACTTGTAGAAAGTTTTAACTCACGAACTTTATAATGCCTGAAAACACTGAATTAGCAGAAAATTTTAACTCTCTAAGTTAGAAACTTTAATTAAACTAGCACACAGAAATGACTACTCAAAAGGGTACTCCACTCTAATTTATTTATCTTTCACAATATTAGGTTCCCTACAGTGCATCCCATTCGGGCGAAGATCAGGGGAAAACCTTTCAAGGAAAAAACCCTGATGATGCACTTTACTTAAGTGCTAATAAATACAAAAAGTTTATACAGTATCTTCATACGACATCAAACTTTCATCACATCACTATGTTCAGGGACTGCTGCCCTGAAAGGAAACCTTGTCAATTTTTTCTAAAACATGACATTAAATGCACAGAACTTTTATACAACTTCCTTATTGACATAAAATATGGCATACATTATATTATATATATATATAGTTTAGTAACAAAATAACCCTTATCTGGTTTCATTTTCAAAAATTCCCAATCAATCGCGCTGCGCTGTTAATGTTTTTGTTAGTATTCCTAATTACGCCGCGCCCAGAAACCAGACATTACTTATACATCTTAATAATTACACACAAAATATATACATTTTACATAGAATATATTACAACAAACAATACAAGTAATCTCACATATAAAGCCACGTCTTTAAGGTGTAGCAAAACAATTGCAATTCAACAAATGTTTTTCCACAATTTGGAAAAAAAATTAATACAAAAGTCTTTTCAACCGATATGAAAATGCACACAACTCAGTGACACTTTTGTACGTTAACTTTACAAAAAAAATTAGACTAGCCCACATGGAAAATACTCCGAACTGTCTGTCAGAGGAAAAATAAACAAATTAGAATTATACAACCTGACTAGTCTTTAGATCCAATCTGCATAGGCTTTGTCTCCCACCATGGCTTCTGTGCTGGTTCCGACCAATGGAACTTAGAGTTCTTTCGTTTTAAATTATATAAGGGTTCACACATGTCTGCGTAGTTTTTAATAAACTTTTGATACCAACCCGTCATTCCTAAAAATTTTGCTATTTGTTTTGCCGTTTTCGGAGGTTTCATTTCAATAATTGCTTTTAACTTTTCCTCATCTGTTTTAACTCCTTCTTTATTAATAACTAAACCCAAATAACGTAATTGTTCCCTCGCGAAATGACATTTCTCGCGATTCAATGTCAAACCAGCCTCCTGCAATAATCTGAATACTTCCCGTAAATGTTCTACATGGCTTTCAAAAGATGGAGACGCGATTATCACGTCATCCATATAACAGTGAGCAAAACGGCCGAGGACTGGCCTGAGGATCATCTCAATGGCCCTTTGAAAATTTGGAGCTGCCCCCGAAAGGCCAAATGGCATGCGAGTAAATGCAAAAGTACCATTTTTTGTAACAAACGCCGTCTTATGCACATCTTTGGGGTCTACTGCCATCTGAAAGTATCCGCTGCGTAAATCAAGTGATGTCATAATTTCGGTGTGCGGAATATTAGTGATCAAATCATCAATTATTGGTAGCGGATATCGCGGATATCTCGTGACCGCATTTAACTTCCTATAATCTATTGCAAACCTATAAGCTTCTGGGTCATCTAACGGCAACCCGTTTTTCTTCCGACATAAAACAACTGGAGACGCGTAGGGCGATGTTGTTGGAACTATTGTTCCATCACCCAACATCTTCTGAACATGGTAGTCGATTATACCCTGTTTGACCCTGTCATAGCGATAAGGTCTCGAAAAAACAGGAGGACTATCCCCCGTGTCAATTTCATGACAAAATACATGTGTTAGACCAGGCTTAAGCGAAAACAGCCCATGAAATTCTTTAAACAAAATCTGCAATTCTTGCTTTTGTTTTGAATTTAACTTAGTGTTAGATAAATCTATTTGAACCGGTTCGTCCAAAATTGCCACTTTTTCCGTTTTCGAATCCGGAATGATTAACGATTTAGACAGGAAATCAAAACTAATTTTCGCGTATGACATGAAATCAACACCCAGGATGCATGGATATTGCATCTCAGCAATCACATGAAATTTCCATAACTGCGAAAATTCTCTTATTTTAATTTTCAACTCAACTGTGCCTAAATTTCTGCACTGTGACCCTTGAGCTGTAACTACTTCAGCTAACGATTTTTTTAAAGGACAGAAAGAAAAATACGACCGGTACGTTTTTTCTGAAATAAATGACTTTTCCGCACCTGTATCCCAGAGCGCTTTTAAAAAAGTATCATTCAACAAAATCGGCACATACGGAAGTTCAACTGGTGATAATCTCAATGAATTAAGCCTAATTCTATTAGGAGGATTTGACTCAATACGATCTCTTTGAAAGTTTAAATTGGCATTTCTTTGCCTTTCGCTGTTGCAATCAACACGCCTCCAATTCTGTTTTGCTGAATCGTCATTAGGACCCTTCCTAACCACCATCCTACGGTTCTGATACCGGTCTGTTCTCTGATTTGACTGATTGTATCGATTTCCACCCTCGAATCCTTGATTTTGATAATTACGACGAGGAAAATTATTCGCACCCCTGCCTAGTCCTCTTTGATCATTTTGACTATTTCCGACCCCAGTATCTCTCCAATTTCTATTATTTCTTCTTTCCTCAGGATTCCTACTCACATCCCAACTTCGTCTAGCAAAATTATTACTCGAACCCTGATTTTCCCTGCAGTTATGACGTTCCTCATACCGATCTATCAACTCTATCAATTGAGTTTTCGTTGTGGGGTTCCGAACTTCTAAATAATCCATTATTTGGGGTTCTAGTCGCATTACTATGTGATCAATCAACTTTATCTCATCATAATTTAATTCCAAGGTTTTATGTATTTTTAACATCTGAAAAATAAAGTCTGACGGGGCTTGACCTCTCCGTTGTTTTGACGAAAAAAACTGAGCTTCTAGCTCTGATTTATTCCGTATTACCGGAAAACTATCTGACAATTTCTTTTTAAGTGTTGCAAATGCAGTCGCTTCTTCATTTACACACTCGAACCCAATCACATCAAACCAGTCTAACGCTCTCCCAACTAAATGACCTTTTAAATATGCACACGATAGATTCGCCGGTATTTCATAGTAAGCTATATTATCATCAATATTATTTAGAAACTCAAACACATTTTCTTTACCCGAAAAAAATAACTCCGGCAAAACTCTAAATCCTGCACCTGCTCTTAATTCCGGTATTTCGTTTGGGCGCCAGTGTCGTAGTCTCCCACTACCCCTTTGCATATTATCTATGTTAGGATATGTAGTATTCATAATTAAAGACTACTCAAATAATAAATCACTTATTTATTATTTCTTTAAGACAGAATTCTACAATTAATAATCAACTTTAAGAACAATAAATTATCATGGAGTATTATCAGAATTCAATTATGGACGACGGAATACTAACTGATATCACGAGGGGAAATAACACGTACAATCAAACTACACATTTAAATTTAAGCCACAAAAGTTACAGACCTGAAATCTTCTTCAGAAGGAACCCGGAACGAGTAGAATTTATGACGTGGCTATAATCTAGGATATCTTCAATAACTTCTGATCCGCCTTAAATAATCTTCAAATTTCACTTCATTAAGCTAGACGGTTAAAAACACCTTCTTGGATAACCACATAGTTTACTTTTCAATTCCAAACACGGAGTTCTACTCTATCAAACCGCTTAGTCATCCTCTCTCAAACCGCTTAGTCATCCTTCTCTCTTCATTTCATTTCTCCCTTTTATATCTCTTTCGAACTCGCTAAACCCGAAACTATCTTATTTACATAAGTCACACTTCCAGCTCTCAGTGGGGATTGGTCAAAATAAATACAATTTAAAAGTCTATAAGAGAAGGTTAGTGAAACGCGTAAGCACCCGTCACAGCTTGATTTCTCTTTGGTAAATTCATCAATTATTTTTACCATATCTATTTTGTCCAAAACATTTTCTTCTGCATATAATATAACCATGTTGTTCAATTTGTCTTTTCTCAAATTGTCTTCTCAATTGTCTCATCTAAATTATTTTTAACATGTTTTAAAACTGAAAAAGATCATTAAAGTGATGCATTCGATATCGGTGTTGTTAAAAATATTTTCAAAAGTTTTTCGACATTAGGATTTCTTTTGCAGCTCGAAAAATTTCTAGTGGGGTTCTCATTATATCTTTGTTTTGTTTTCATTTCTTGTTCCAAGGTGGCGTGGTTGGATTGTCGCTGGCCTTCTGCACCCAAGGTTGCCGATTCTACCCCGGCCCAAGTCGGTGGATTTTCATGATGCAGAAAACCGTCGGCGGCTTTGTCGTATGATTATATGGCATGTAAAAGATCTAGAGTGTCTGTTTGGCTTGGGAGCTCTAGACAAAATTAAATCCAAGTACAGTTTCATATCGTCAGAGCTCAGGTGCCTCCATCTGGGGAGGAAACTGGGTGTCAAAATTACTTGCGGTGATTGGTATCCGCCTATATGGTGCCGCACTAAAAAGAGATTACAGCTTCCGGAGAATGTACTAGGTCTGCAATGGTAAAACCCCAATGCTCCACAACCCATTAGAAATAAAAGAAAATTAAATGATTCAATATCGTCTTTGTAATTTTTCAGTAGATTTCTTTTTAATTTCAAGTAATAATCTCTCCTCAAAAATACAATAAAATATTCTATAGCAGTTTGATGAATCTCAGCTCTTCGGGATAGTTCTGCTCTTTCCCTATCGTATATGACATCAAATGAATGCACAATGAAATTTTCCCTTCTTTCAAAAATTCATAACCGATTCCTTTACTTTCACCAAAAAAAATTTTTTTCTTTTGCTGCCTGCGAGCTCTTCCAGCCACCTCTTCAAACGAGAGCCCGGGTAAATCTGTTGCTCCTTGTTCAATTTTCCAAATATATATATATATATATATAAATATATATATATGTTCACACACAACTTATTGCAATGATTTGCTGGGCAGCATTTATTCTCCAGAGTATGGTGTTCCCAATCATGGTAATTAGGGAAGTTTAATATTTTTTCACATCTGTTTCAAAAGGGAAGTAGCCTCCAGTATATTGCGGTCTTTTTTTCCTCATTCGTATCACGGATTTCAGCCAGGACCACTTTTATTAACCTTTATCATGCTATTAAGGCTTAAATTCAACTAACTTGGAATAGTTTGTTTTAAACTAGAAATATTTTTATCACGTAACTTGATTTTATTTTATTTAATTTCATTAGTAAAATTCACTGATGTAAATAAATATCCCATCACAAAGAAGGATTTATGCTATATCGACGAAATTTATATAGTAGACGTGTTTATACTTTTGAAAGATCTTCGATTCAAATTTATCGTTTGTATGGTGCTAGTTGCTCCATGTGGAGGATATGAATCAAGTGTACGATGTAGTGAGTTGATGTTAGTCCAAAATGACTTTAAAATGACGAAGAAGCCATTATCAACAGTTAGCTGAGTTTGAACGAGGTAGTACAATAGAGCTAAAAAAATGTGGATTTACTTTCCACGATATTACAGAAAGACTTGGAAGGAATGTATCCATTGTGCGTGATTTTTGGCCGCAGTGGACCCGAGAAAGCACTACCTCAAGAAAACTATAGTTCAATCACGAGAAGATAGCAGTATTCACCACATGGCTTGGTAACGTAGTGCATCTACAGCACAAATTACACTTTTTTTTCGGAACCAGAGTGACATAGTGAACGGTAACAAATCAAATGGTTTGAGAAATAGCTCTCAGCCAGACTACCTGTAATGTTCATACCATTAGCTCTAAATCATTGACATCTGTGACTGCGGTGATGCCACGCTAGAGATCCTTGAAGAGCGGAGTGACAATGTGTTATGTTCTCCGATAAAAGCTTTGGAACGTCAAGCCACAGCTTGACCAAAGCTTGATCAAAGCTTTGGACTAGCATAACGGAGAATAATTAGGCGCCCCCTGCAAAGTCAGGTTTTGGGCCCCAAGCGATACTTGGTGTCATTCAGGCTATGAGGCCCTAGAATCCTGGGGAAAAACCCGTATCATGATTTGAGGGGTGTACGTTACGCCACTGCAATTATGGATGTATATTGATTAGAAGAAAGCCAGGTCAGCGTCTACAAACAATCTTCCTGCCATCTGGATACACTGGGCCTGCACCTACAGTTGTGGTCTGACGCGACTAATTTTCTTTAATTGTAGGAGCACTCTCGAGGTTAATTTATACACCCTAACGTCAAACTTCTACATGAGTCTGGTGATTCAAACTGTTGCAATGCGAATTATAATCATTCAAGGGGTGTTTTCCATCAGGATTAAGTGCCCGTTCATGCTCTGTTATAACCCAACATGCTCTATAAGATGTCAACGTGTTACATTGACCTGCTAGATCACCAGTACTTTCTCCAATCATGTTTGAATGGGACATCATTGGATGGCAATAATAGCTTCGTCCACAACAGGGATCAAGCAACCTCGTACATTGACCGAAAAAGAGCAACAGGCCGGCAATTATTTGGTACCTGTACGACACATGGCATACACATTTGTAGGCTTACATTTAAAATTGTGGCAGTTACACCAGTTTTATTGTATCCTCATTTCACATTTGAAATGGCTCTACTCGCGCTTACTGTAACCAGTGATCTTGAAACTTTATTCAACTAAATATGTTTCTTATACAAATGTATTACCGAAGTTTCATTAGTCGACAATATTTTTTTCTTAGTGTTGGAATTTTTTATGGAATTATAATTTGGGCTTGGGGTCCAAAACCTGAGTTTGTAGGGGTACTAATATAATCCATTATGCCACTAGTGGAATCCATCAAGCATGAACCCCCTACCAGCGCTGTTGGCCCCTAGCGGCCGCCAGGTCCAACACCCGCTTAATCCTCCACATGATCCAGAAGGACCTCCTCCTTTTTAAAACCCAAACAACTCAAGAGGCTGGCAGAAGAAACCAGCTCGTAATAACAACAGTGGCACTCTGGAAATATCTTACCCTAACGAAAAATGAGAGCTTTTATATGACCACTCACAAAGTGCGAGAACGCAATCAGGTATTTCTTAGGCATAAGCTAGAATGAACCTCCAGGATTTCTTCCGAAGTACCAAGGATGACTAAGAGGAGTTCTTCCAAGATGATTTAGTTTAATCTTCTTAAGGGAGAATAATTCACTGAATGTAAGAGACCCAGTAGGGCTCACCCCCTCATCAGCCGCAGTCTTGGCTAAGAAATAGGCTTTCCCATTACCATGAATCTTCACGTTAGATGGGACCTACTGAAAAGGGACACGATGATTGGAAGAAATCCGATCAAGAAGATTAAGAATATCAAGGATAGTCTGGTCCCGTATGGATGTCCAACAGGATAGACGTTGAACTGAAGCACGGCTGCCAGTCAGGATCCAAACGTCTTGAAATTGAACTTTGGTTTCACATGCGAACTATACTACAAACCCCATGATAGCAATAAGGTCCCATCTAAGAACTGAACAAAACTTTGGATTTTTACACTTAATGTCCATGACTCCAGTAGGAGTAAGGATGTGAACTCCACTATACCAAAAATTTTCCCGTCGCCTCTGCTACCATCAGTATAGATCTTTAAAGATGTATGTGGGATGCAGCTCATTTTGTCCAAAGCCAACTATCTGATGAGATCCGGGATATCTCAGAGTACTTTAAATTTCTAGTCAGGAGTTCTTCATCGAAATTAAGTCCTTCAAGATTCAGATCAAAGTCCACTGGGCATAAGGAATGAGGTTCCACTTTAGCAGAAGGCAAACCCTGCGTCTTTGCAAGAGATTATGGGCTATGTTTCTTCAGATGTTGGTTATCAGTCCAGTCGTGAAGATACGCAGAGGCTGTATGCTAGCTCTCCAGCTTGTCCATAGCAGATTTGGAAGCGCATGCCTAGATGGGGAGACCATACTCCAATACTAGCCTAAGCAAAGAAATGATGGTTCGAAGTGTGTTTGTATCAGCTCCCCAGTCAAGACCGGAAATGAACTTGAGGAGATTAAGTCTAATTTTGACTTTCAATGTTTCTATTACTTGTAATTTCCTAATCCAGTATATAACTTAAATATTTAGCATTTTTATCATAGTTTAATTTAATTCTAATCATAAAGATCGTAGGCTAGTAGCTGTGAAATATCTGTTTAAGGTATAGAAAGTTGTCAATATTTAGCGTTCTGCAAATCAATGAGCTTCTCTCAGAGCACAGTTGGGATTAAGTTCAATTGCATCAATGTCAGAGCCAGAGTTCCTTATAAGAATGTCATCAACAAATATTCCCACTTTACAAAATTAGGCAACCTCTCTCTCTCTCACAATCCCATAAATATATAAGGAAAACAGGAGAGGGCTAAGGACCGAAACTTGCGGTACCTTAAATAAGGCCGAATGGGTCAGACAAAACGTTGTTATATTTTACTCTAGTGGATTTTTTTTTAACATTTATAAACCCCGTGCACCACCGAACGTATAACATGGGGGTAAACAACACAGACAGAAGAAAGGATTACAACACAAACATCCATGCCTTCTCCGGGATTCGAACCCAGTCCCTGCGGCACCGCAGTCAGCTTCACTGACCACTATACCGGATGGGCGGCTACTCTAGTGGATTTGTTACTAAGAAAATTTGAAATCCGAGGAATGGCCCGGCTCTTAATACTAAATAAGTCGTGGAGTTTGGTAATCAAAAATTGATGCCAAACCCTGTCAAAGGCCTTACACATGTCCAAGAGAACGACAGAAGCGTGATTAGTGGGCTTCATGTTTTGCGCATTCCGGACACTGGTAGAAAAACAGAATCCATTGCTATGTTTTTTTCTAAAACCATATTGTTCCCTTGGAAGCAAATCGTTAGAATACAGATGGTATTCTAACCCCTAGCAAGGGTAAATTTCTCCATGAGTGTACAAACAAACGAAGTCAAAGCAATGGGTCTAAAGCTCTCAGGGGAGCTAGTATCTTTACCCAGCTTAAGGATAGAGATGAGGATTGCCCTCCTCCATTCTCGAGGGAGACGACCCAGTCTCCAAGAGAAATTGAAGAGGTCCAGAAGTCTTTGCATTCCATGAGATTCAAGATGATCAATCATAACACCATGTATGCCATCAAACCCGGAGATTTACTAAGATCATTCTGAATAAACTGAGAAGCAAAAGTAAAATAATTTCTTCAGAATCCGCAAAGAATATCAAAGATGTTATAATTTTCTGTGAGCAACTTCTTGTATGTAACATTTAAAAAGATAAATAATTTTTTCTATGATTTTTTTAAATTCAAATAGTCCTTCTATTTTTAATTTGTCTTTAGAATTTGCAGGCCAATTTAAATTGGATATTCTAGAGAATCAATTGAGACAAATTTTTAACATTCAATTAAAAGATGCTTTTTCTTTAGAATTTGAGCTTCTAAATGGAGGGAACATTATTTTGGTGCCCCATTTTTCATATAAAAGACACATTTGGAAATCCCTTTTTAAGAGTTGGGAGATATAATTCCATTCGAAGAAAAATATTCGTAATTACCAGATGTATGCATAAATTTTTTCCAGTTTTTTTGGTAAAAAAAACACTTAATTTCAAGGGAAGGTATTTTTTTAAATTCAAAATACTGGCCATCGGCTTCTTCACATTTCGCCCCTCTTTCACATAATTTATGAAAACCATGCCAGAAAAATTGCTTGTCTTTTGCGGCAAACCATTAGTTGAACCATTTTCAAACTTCATCGAAATTGTTGAAGTACTGCTCTGCGAACAAGGATCCCATTGATGCGAAGAGAGGTTAGTGATGGTGCCAAGTCTGAAAAGTACAGCGGGTGTGAAAGGATGTCCCATTCAAGTGATTTCAAGGTGTATTTCACTGGTTTTGTTGTGTGAGACGGCCCAAAGTCGTTTAACAAAATCTCTTTTCATGTCTTATGGCCATCTTTCCGGTCGTCTTTCGATCAATGCGTGATTTATATTAATCATTTGTTGGAGATAGCTTTGAGTATTAACGGTCTCGCCGGGATCTAAGAGTTCATAATACACAATACTGCTCTAGTTCCACCAGATACAAAGCATGGTTTTCTTGCCGAAGTGATTTGGCCTTGGTGTTGAAAAACCGGCATCGCCAGGTGAAAGCCACGATTGTTTTCGCTTCGGGTTTTCAAAATAAACCCATATTTCGTCCCACGTCATAATTCGATACAAAAATGATTTTATTTCGGGGTGTTTAACCAGCATTTCACAAGTGACTTTCCATTTGGCATTCGTTCAAATCGTGTGGGACCCATTTACCCTGTTTATTGATCTTCCCCATTGCCGCTGAATGTTTCTTGTTACACATTTAATGCCTTTGCAAATTGCTGTTGAGTTTGAGTTGGATCATCGTCCAATAACTCCTACAATTGGTCGTTTTCGCAACTGTGTGGTCTACCAGAGCACTCACTATCTTTCAGATTGAAATCACTATTTTTAAATTGCCGAACCCATGCTCCAATCAACGGAGCGTGTTCCTGCCAGCAAACGATGACTTTTAACGGACTTTTCCTTTTGTTTAAATATGAAAACCAATGCGCTTGCCACCAATGCTCTTTTTCAGGCACAAAATTCGACAGGATCCCTGAACGATAAAACAAAGACGCTCCTTTTTGGCACTCAAAATGAGGAATGGATCCAATGAACACGCTGCGTACTCTTCGCTGGCACCATCTCTTAGTTAAGGCGATATGTGGTACCCCCTCTTCACAATTTTTTTTAATTTTTAATATTTGATATTTGGTTTTAATTGTATTTTATAAAGGTTAATATGTAATAATAATTCACACAAAAATTTTTTAATTTGTTACAAAATGTTTGTAAAATCTAAATTTTTTCAACTTTTTTAAAATTCTAACACTTTTTTTTAAATAAGTTTCTTTGCTTTCAAGTATTTTTTTCCAGGTACCTTATAATATATTACATAAAACTGTGCATGAGATTTTTTCTGCTGCTGTGCTCTTTAATTTTTATTATTTTTTTTATAGTTAAACCTCCAAAAAATCTTTAAAAAAACATTAGTTTTGATTTTGAAATTTTTTAAAAAAGTACTAAACATGTTAGAGCTAGTTCCATGCACATTTTTACAAAACATACATTTCATAACATGTATAAAAAATTTCAAACCCATACTTCAAGTATCAAAATAGCCTTAGGGTTTTGAATATCGGTATATGTACAAAAATTCAACATGGAGAAATATGAGTTTCAAGTTTTCATTCCATGAATAGCATGATATAATATTCATCGAATAGTCTGAAACTTTTATGAAATGTTAATTAACTTATTTAAAACTGCTTACCATCAAAAATTGCACAAATGTAGAACAATTAAACAGTATACTGCCACAATGAATATGTAGAAGAAAACGAATGAAAGATCAATATTTCACAAAACTTTATCTTAATAATTATAAAAAAAAAAAATACACACACTTCAGAGTTAATTCCATGCTCAAAGCTAATGCACAACATGTACAAAGAATGCTTATGCCTTTATTTTTTATTTTCATGACTTTAAAAGCCTTCGCATGGTAAATATAGTACACGAAAGAAAGCAAAACCAAATAACAATTTATAAGTAAAATATATCAAAATCTAAGAACTGTATATGTGTATCTGTTTAAATATAAATATCTTAAGATATTTTAATAATAAAAGTGTTGAATTTCACACACATGGGATACATATATATATCACCAAAAACAAATTTCTATTCTTGTGAATTAGATTTTTAATTATCTGAGTTATCAAAATGAGATTTAGTATTTGTGATTGAGAATCCGTTTTAAAGTTTTAATATCATTCATAATAATATCATAAAAAGCACGCGCAACTTTAAAATCTTGATCAAATGCGTTTGCTCTTCACCCCGATAAATAATTCACAAACTAGAATTTTTGCATAAATTGAGCAATTCTTTCTTGAAATGATTTGTTACTGCATATATAATGTCAGTCTCATTGATGCGCAAATAAAAAATAATTAATTCATTTTTTATCAGGCTCTTTTCTAGCAGATAATCTGAAATGAGGGCGTGGTAGTTGCTGCCCATCACAAATATTACTCCATAACTTGATAAAAAATGCAGGTAAAGCTTTGAAATTTTGCAGACATATTTATAAAGATTCTGGCTATCAAATAAGCCAATAAAAACAATTTCGACAGGTTGAAGATTTTTAGGGTACCATATCGCCTTAAACCAGAAAATATATATGCAACATCCAACTTTTATTCATGGCAGTGGCGTAAAATACACCCCCGAAACCTCCGCACTGCGGGGGGGTAGTGCCTAACTGACTCTATTTGCGTAGATTTTCTCATAGAGTTTTTTAGAGTTTTTAAAATCCAACTTTTAAACGATTTTCCAATTGGCAATCTAACGTCATTCAAAATCAAAATTTCAATGCGCTCATTAGATATCTTGACCATGTGGACCCCGAGGACCACATGGTCCTTACGTCAACCGAGATCTACTCCAGGGCTAAAGAATTGATATGTAGAACCTGGGTTGTCCCTCCTGTACACCCATGGTATTTTCAAAGACATCCTGGATCCACCATATCATTCAAGGGTTCCAGATCGTATCAGACGGCATTCTCGCGATTTTCGACTGGTCACCTGAGGTGCATGAATTTTGAAGGTGGTAAAAGAAGCTACCCAATTTGCACCAAATTTGAAATCAGTCCTTTTTCTCCCCAGCACATTCTGCAATGTGTGGGGTTTTCATGTGAGGAGGCTGTTGCTTCTCCCCTGCTGTTCCTAGACTTTTTGAAGATAAATGGACTCATGGATCTGGTCTAGTTTCACTAGACCAGATGGGGATTAGTCCCACCACCACCAGATATCTTTCATCCTATAAACAGATCAAAAAATATTTTGTTTGATGGGCTGTAATCCCCGTGATAAAGATACTTTTCCTTTAGAAGGTTTTTTTTAAACCTAAATTACTAACAGATAACATAAAAGACAGATGGAGAATTATCAGATATAATTCTAGGAAGATAAAAATTTCATCACTGTTTTTTTATAGTATTGTTACGAATTTTGTATAAATAATGGAAATAATTTGTATTTGGATGTGCAATGCCTTTATATAACTTTATGCTATATTTATTTCATGTTAAGATTGTAATATTCACAAGTAAGCCGTCCATTACGTTATAATGGTGATTCATTGGTAACTTGGCGAAATATTGGCGATAGAGCCAAGTTGGCATCATTTTTGGCGACTTTGGTGACCATATTGGCGAGTTCGGGACCCTCTGGATTCTTCTAGAAATTAGTAGAAATATCCACTAACTTCACGATCTGTGGCGCGAGCGCATCTTTCCAGAATTTTCGGCCTCTGCTATAAATAGAGCGAAATTCGCCGCAACAGTCAGTCTGATTTTAACCAGCGAGTAGTGAGCACTGTTTTGATTAGCGATTAGAAGACTTGCCTTGAATTTGATAAGCTCGGCTGTGCTTGTGAATAGTCATTTACATACGTGAATTTTAGACACTGCTTATTGTGTCTGAGTGCTGTTGAAGGTGTGAAATTCTTCTATTAATTATTGTGCGAATTATGCTGTTGAATCCTGTATTTTCAAGGATTGATTTACGCCAATAAATACTCATCGCTCTTAAGGAATTGCCTTGTTACTTATGACTGATTTTGCATAAAATCCTCGAACCCCGATCTACGGAACAGTATACTTTCCATAAGCTGTAGAGTGAAAAAAGGACATGATTTACTTTTAACCGAAGCTCCAGAGTAACTTATTGGAAACTTAAGTCCCTCCCCCCGATGCATTTCATTTTCATTTAGAAAAGTCGTAAATAACGTACATCTATTATGTTTTTTTCACTTGAAATAGTATTACGATTCTTGAAAAACCATAGAGATCATTTCAATGATTATTTTCTATAGATTTATGAGTATTCAATCAAATGAAGCATAATGAAAAACGTTTCACAAAATTGCTTTTAGAACAGGCATCTCTACTTTTATATTCAATGCACTTAAATATAGGGTGTGTTCCTTTACTACACTCATGTCCATAAATTAAGGATAATGAAGTTCAGGCAAAGAAAAAGACAGAAGCAAAACAAATTTGACTTATTTGTAAAGTCTATTTATTAAACAAAAGGTAAAGAGCAAAAAAGATGCTATATGTTTGACATAATGAATAAAAATGCCGATATTTACTCCCTGGAGCAAATTTCAAAAAAGAACATGTGACGGATCTATACGGTCTTAAACTAACAGTCTCTATTTTTCTTAAAAGTTTTATTTATTTCAACCAATCTTCACCGGGAGCCAAAGCGTGATTTATGCAAATGAGGTCTTTTATATAAGTTCGGGTTTCGCGAGTTAATAAAAAAAGTAAAGTGAAGAGTTAGAAAGGTAATGTCAAATGCATTGAAGCATCGGTAGATCAACACGCAGTTGTTGACAGTATCGGGTAGCAGTACGTGACAAGCGACGCCGGAGAGCAGTAGATTGAAATTAGAAAAGATTCAGTATTCGTGTGGGAATCCTATTCAACCAGTAAAGAATTCATCACCACGACGGAACCACCGATGTTACAAGGATAAGGTTAGTGATTTAGAAATTTGTGAATACGTGAACGTGTTTTAGCTGTAATTGTACGTGTTTGATCTTTCGTGGATTCAGTCGCGATTCCGTAGTTCCGCTAGTAGTAACTCCTTCTCATACTCCACTGTGATTTATTTCTCTTAATTTTGAATTGTGATATTAGATCCTCCTGTGATTATTAAGCATTAATAAATATAGTGATTTGCAAATATGTCTTTTAATTATTCAAATCCGCCTACACGTCCAGAAACATTTAACGGTAGACGGGGAGATGATAATCTTAGGGGAGGGTATAAGTCACGACACTGGCACCCAACTGAAATACCGGATTTAAGAGCGAGTGCGGGTTTTAGGGTTCTGCCGGAATTATTCTTTTCAGGTCGAGAGAATGTATCTGTCATATTATTCTCTTGTAATCTGGCATCACTTAATTTTGTTTTCTGTATTGGCAACACCTGGATGAGACAGTCTGTAAACAGCAATCATGTAACCTCACTTCTAAGTTATTAAAAGCTTAATTCTGTTCATTCAACTCTCATTGTCTTATTTATAGTACAATTTTAATAACTTAGAAGTTGTCTTGAATCGTTTCGTTTTCAAATTTAATAATGGAACAACTGCTGAAACCTGAAAGATTCGATATCGATCCCTCGTGTTCTAATGCGGAAACAAAATGGCGCCATTGGAAAAAAACTTTTGAAAACTTTTTAGGAGGCATAAAAATTCTTACAGAAGAAAATAAATTTCCTTTGCTGAGTAATTATGTAACCTCAAATGTTTACCAGTTCATTAATGATTGCACAACTTATGCTCAAGCTATTGCGATACTTGATTCACTTTTTATAAAGAAACGCAACGTTATATTCGCTAGACATTGCTTGTCGACGCGAAATCAACAAACGGAAGAAACTGTCAGTGAATATTTACAAGTTTTAAACCAATTAAGCAAAGACTGTGACTTTACTGATGTAAGGGCCGAGGAATACCGAAGGGAGTATATTAGAGATGCTTTCATACGAGGATTAAAATGTCCTCGCATTCGCCAACGACTCCTCGAAAATATATCGATGACTCTCGATCAAGCTTTTGAGCAAGCTAGAACCTTGGAATCAGCCGAAGTGCATGCAGCTTCTTCTATGGGAAGTTCTTTCCCAGTACAATCTGCAGCAATAAAAACTGGCGATTTTTCAGAAGAAACCTTAGAAACACCAGCGGCTTCCTCCTGCTCAAGATCTCAAAAATGCTTCTTTTGTGGAAATGACTTGCACTCACGAACCAATTGTCCAGCTAGAGATGTTATCTGCAGAAAATGTGGGAAAAAGGGACATTACCAGCGAGTTTGCAAATCCAGACCTAATAGAAATTCTTCAAATGTGGTGGCTTCTTCAAACTTATTGGCAGCTATTTCGGGATCTATTCACTGTCTCCAGAAATCAATTGTGAAGGCATTGGTTAATAATATTCAGCTCAGTGCATTAATTGATACAGGGAGCTCTCTTAGTTTTTTTGAACGAAAAACATGTGGCGAAATGCAAATCAAAAATTGAACCATATTTTGGAAAAATATCCATGGCAAACTCCTCCATGGTGACTGAAACAGTGGGTGTTTGTAGAGTTAATTTAAAAATTGAAAGCTTCACTTATCAAAATGTGGAACTTTTAGTTATGAAAAATCTTTGTAGTGATGTTTTGATTGGCCATGATATTCTAAACAGACATTCATCAGTAGAAATTGGATTTGATGGTAATAGACCTCCACTAACAATTTGTTCTTTGGCTGTAGCATAAGTACCTCCTGTTTCATTATTTTCTAACTTGAATCCAGACTGTAGACCTTTGGTTACAAAGTCGAGACATCATACGAATGAAGACAATAATTTTATGGCATTGGAAGTTCAGAAACTTCTTCAGGAAGGAGTTATTGAGCCAAGTAACTCACCATGGAGGGCTCAAGCCTTTGTCATTAGAGGAGAAAATCATAAGCCCAGAATGATAGTTGACTACTCTCAAACAATTAATAAATACACGTTACTGGATGCCTACCCTTTGCCTAAAATAGAAGAGGTAATTTTGAAAATTTCAAAAAATAAGGTTTTTAGCAAAATTGATCTCCAAAATGCCTACCATCAAATTCCTATCCAGGATAGCGAGAGACATTATACAGCTTTTGAAGCTTGTGGAAAGCTCTATCAGTTTTTACGTGTTCCTTTTGGGGTTACTAATGGAGTAGCTTGTTTCCAAAGAGTCATTGACAAAATTATTGAGGATGAAGGACTCACCCTTACATATCCATTTATTGACGATGTTACTGTGTGTGGAAAAGATCAAAAAGAACATGATGGCAACTTAGAGAAGTTCCTGACTGTGGTAAAGAAGTATAATTTGACTCTAAATGAAGATAAGTGTACCTACTCAAGTAATTCTGTCCATTTGCTAGGCTACATTGTTCGGGATGGTATAATTAAACCAGATCCTCAACGACTAAAACCTTTGAGGGATATGCCTGCTCCGAAAGACTCATCAGCATTGCAACGTGCTTTAGGAATGTTTGCCCATTATTGTCGGTGGATCCGGGGGTTTTCTCAGAAAATACGTCCTCTTCTAGGAAAGAAACAGTTTCCTCTCTCTAGGGATGCTGTATTGACTTTTAATTCCCTGAAAGATGATGTGGCAAATGCTGCCTTGGCAACAATTGAAGATGACATACCATTTCGAGTGGAAACTGATTCATCTGATTTCGCAATTGGAGCTACCTTGAGTCAAGCTGGACGTCCTGTTGCCTTTTTCTCAAGAACCTTAAACACATCTGAATTGAGACATTCATCTCCAGAAAAAGAAGCATATGCCATTGTGGAATCACTTCGTCATTGGAGACACTTCTTGATGGGAAAGCATTTTGAAGTGTTCACTGATCAACAAGCAGTCGCATTTGTATTCAATCAGCGACATGGTAGTAAAATTAAAAATGAAAAGTTAATCCGTTGGAGACTTGAACTTGCTAGTTTTAAATTTGACATTATTTATCGTCCTGGAAAGCAAAACGTGATTGCTGATACATTATCCCGTATAACTGGAGCTCTAACTCCCAGAGTTGACTTAAACAATCTTCACAACTCTCTTTGTCATCCTGGAGTGACACGTATGCATCATTGGGTTCGTTGCAAAAATCTCCCTTTTTCTTTAGAGGATATAAGGAAAGTCACCAACTCCTGTCTAATATGTAACGAACTAAAGCCAAGATTTGTTAAACATGTTGGAACTCTTGTGAAAGCTACTTCCCCATTTGAAAGGTTGAATCTTGACTTTAAAGGACCTTTACCTAGTGTTTCAAGAAATCACTATATTTTAACAATAGTTGATGAATTCTCTAGGTTTCCGTTTGCAATCCCTTGTAGTGACATTTCTGCGAAAACTGTAATATTGCATTTGAAGAACCTTTTTTCTATTTTTGGAATGCCATCATTTATTCATTCTGACAGAGGATCATCTTTCATGTCTAACGAATTAAAATCATTTTTAACATCTCAAGGAATTGCTACAAGTCATACTACTCCCTATAATCCAGCAGGAAATGGACAGGTTGATCGTTATAATGGAATAATCTGGAAAACTATGCAACTTGTTTTAAGATCCAATAATATGAAAACTGAACAATGGGAATGTGTTATCCAAACAGCTCTGCATTCAATTCGCTCTTTATTGTGTACAGCAACAAATGCCACTCCTCATGAACGAATGTTTTCTCACCCTCGAAGATCCCATAACGGCTGTTCCATACCTACTTGGCTTACAAAGCCTGGTCCAGTTCTAATGAAAAATCAGGTGCGTGCAAACAAATATGAGCCAATTGTCCAAGAAGTAGAATTAATTGAAGCTAACCCTGACTATGCACATGTGAAACTTGGCGATGGAAGGGAAACAACTGTTTCTATAAGACACTTAGCTCCAAGAGGAGAAACTACCAGCTCTGAAGGCAACAAGGGTACAGAAGAAAGTGTTCAAGTTCTTCCAGATCTACAGCCAATAAACTCAGATTCAGATACCACTTTAGAAGATTCGACTGAACCGAACAATAACACATTAGCATTGCGTACAGCTCGCCATAGGCAACCTCCTGCATACTTGAAGGACTACGTCAGAGACTGAAATATCCAGATTAAAATTAAAGGGGGGTAAAATGTCATATTATTCTCTTGTAATCTGGCATCACTTAATTTTGTTTTCTGTATTGGCAACAACTGGATGAGACAGTCTGTAAACAGCAATCATGTAACCTCACTTCTAAGTTATTAAAAGCTTAATTCTGTTCATTCAACTCTCATTGTCTTATTTATAGTACAGTATCGGAGTTTCTTGATAATATTGATGATAATATAGCTTTTTATGAGATACCGGCGAATCTGGCGTGTGCGTATTTAAAGGGTCATTTAATTGGGAGAGCATTAGACTGGTTTGAGGTCATAGGATTTGCGTGTGTAAACGGAGAAGCGTCAACCTTCGCGTCGCTTAAAAAGAAATTGTCAGATAGTTTTCCAGTGGTAAGGAATAAGTCGGAGTTAGAGGCTCAGTTTTTTTCATCCAAGCAGCAGAAAGGACAGACTCCATCCGATTTTATATATAAGTTATTAAAAATCCATAAGACTTTAGGTTTGAATTATGATGATGCAAAATTGGTCGATCACATTGTAAAGCGACTTGAACCCCAGATTATGGACTATTTAGAGTTTCGAAACCCCACTACGAAGGTACAGTTGTTATAGTTGGTCGATCGGTATGAAGAACGTCATAGCTGCAGAGAAACCCAGGGTTCGAGTAATAATTTTACTAGACGAGGTTGGGATATGAGTAGGAATCCTGCGGAAAGACGGAATAATGGAAATTGGAGAGACACAGGGGTCGGAAATAGACAAAATGATCAGAGAGGAGTAAGTAGAGATGCGAATAATTTTTCTCGTCGTGATTATCGAAATCAGAGATTCGAAGGAGGAAACCGCAACAACCAACCAAATCATAGGTCAGACCGTTATCAGAACAGAAGAATGGTGGTTAGTAAGGCTCCTATTGATGATTCAGCAAAGCGGAATTGGAAGCGTGATGATTGCACCAGCGGAAGGCAAGGAAATGCCAATTTAAACTTTCTAAGCGATTGTGTTGCAGGAGGTAAGCGGTAGCTATTTGAGTCAAATCCTCCTAATCGGATTAAACTTAATTCATTACGGTTATCACCAGTTGATCTTCCATATGTGCCGATTCTTTTACATGACACGTTTGTAAAAGCTCTCTGGGATACAGGTGCGGAGAAGTTATTTATTTCAGAAGAGACGTACCGATCATATTTTTCTTTTCGTCCTATTAATAAATCGTTAGCGGAAGCAGTTACGGCACAAGGGTCGCAGAGCACAAATTTGGGCACCGTTGAGTTACGGATTAAGATAAGGGAGTTTTCGAAGTTGTGGAATTTTCATGTGATTGCTGAGATGCAATATCCATGCATCTTGTGCATTGATTTTATGTCGCATGCAAAGATAGGTTTAAATTTTTACGAAATCGTTAATCATTCCGGACTCGCAGATTGAGAAAGTGGCAATTTCGGACGAACCGGTACGGATAGATTTATCGAAGACTAAGTTAAATGCAGGGCAAAAACAGAAGTTGCATGTTTTGTTTAAGGAATTTCAAGGCTTGTTTTCGGCTAAACCAGGTATGACGTATGTGTTTTGTCATGAAATTGATACGGGTGATAATCCTCCTGTTTCTTCGAGACATTATCGCTATGACAGGGTGAAACAGGGTATCATTGATCACCACGTTAAGAAAATGATGGACGAAGGAACTATAATTCCAACAACATCGCCTTACGCATCTCTTGTAGTTTTATGTCGGAAGAATAACGGGTTGCCGTTAGACGACCCAGAAGCTTATAGGTTCGCAATAGATTATAGAAAATTGAATGCGATAACTAGGTATCCACGATATCCGCTACCGCTAATTGATGATTTGTTCACTAATATTCCACACACCAAAATTATGTCATCACTTGATTTACGTAGCGGATGCTTTCAGATGGCGGTAGACCCCAAAGATATTAACAAGACGGCATTTGTTACAAAAAATGGAACTTTTGCATTTACTAGCATGCCATTTGGCCTTTCGGGGGCGGCTCCAAATTTTCAGAAGGCGATCGAAATCATCCTTAAACCAGTTCTCGGGCGTTCTACATTCTTGCTACATGGATGATGTAATCATTTCATCTCCATCTTTTGAGCACCTTGTAGAGCACTTACGAGAAGTATTCAGATTGTTGCAAGAGGCTGGTTTAACGTTAAATCGTGAGAAATGTCATCTCGCGAGGGAACAGTCACGTTATTTGGGTCTAGTTATCAGTGAAGAGGGAGTTAGAACAGACGAGGAGAAAGTAATAGCAATTCTTAAAATGAAACTCCCGAAAAATGTGAAACAGGTAGAAAATTTTTTAGGAATGACGGGTTGGTATCAAAAATTTATTAAGGACTACGCAGACCTGTGTGAACCCTTGTATGGTTTGAAGCGAAAAAATTCTAAGTTTAGTTGGTCGGAATCGGCGCAGGAAGCCTTTGATCGTATTAAAAAAATCAGTGACGGAAGCTCCCGTGTTACAGTTACCAGATTTTACCAAAGCTTTTGAACTTTATATGGATGCTAGTTCAGTGGGGTTAGGGGCAGTGTTGACGCAGAATAATAAGCCTTTTGCGTTTGCCTCAAGAACATTAAACCGCGCAGAGAGGAAATATAGTGTGACGGAACGTGAATGTTTGGCGGTCATATGGGCGTTAAATAAATATCGCACTTATTTCGGATCTTTACCGGTGAAGGTGATAACAGACCATGCAGCACTTACCAAATTAACGAACGAGAAGAATTTGTCGAGTAAAATGATAAGGTGGACGCTTAAGTTGGCAGATTTTAATGTGGAATGAGAGCATTGCCCAGGTACGCAAAATGTGGTGGCTGATATATTGTCTAGAAATCCATTAGATAGTAATGATGAAGCAAAGGTGTCTTGTGCGGTGATTAGGTCGTTGGTATTGTCGTCTAAAGAACAGTTGAGGGAAGAACAGAGGAATGATCCGGAGTTAGGTCATATTATGAAATATTTAGAAAATCCTGACGATAGTTCAATTAATGAGTCAATCTGTAGAAATTGGTCCCGCGATTTTAAATTGATAGATGGGTTGTTATACTATGCAAAATATACAACCACGCTCGGTGAATTAAGGGTATTAATACCCAAAACATTACGTAAAGATGTTATGCGAGAGTTTCATGACTCGCCGATGGCGGGCCATCTGGGCAAAAGAAAGACCTACTTAAAATTAAAAGACGCGTGTTATTTCCCATTGATGCGGAAATTCATTTTTAAATATGTATCATCCTGCGATCTATGCCAGAGAATCAATTATAAGAACGGATTACCAGCTGGTCAATTAATACCGATATTAACGAATTTTCCGAATGAAATTGTATCTTTAGATTTATTAGGCCCATACACTGCCATTAGTCCGGAACGTTATAAATTTATTTTAGTAATAACGGATAATTTTTCTAAATGGGTTGAAATAGTTCCCTTAAGGAAAGCTTCGGCTAAGGCAATTGCCAATGCATTTTTTGAAAATTATATTTCGAGTTATGGAGCTCCAGTAAAGTTAATTAGTGATAATGGCCCCCAACTGATATCCGAAGTTTTTGAGCAAGTATGTCGCAGGTTGAACATAAAACATGTTAAAACGGTGGTATATCTTCCACAAGCTAATCAAACGGGCAGAGTTAATCGTACTCTTCTACAAATGATTTCGAGTTTTGTAGCAGATAATCATTCTAACTGGGACCAATTTCTCGGGGAGTTTAGTTATGCTTTGAGGACAGCAGTACATGAAACAACGGGTAAAACACCGGCAGAATTATTTTTAGGTAGAAAATTAATCACCCCATTTCAGAAATTAGTAATGGTAACTGATGGATCAGACTTAGTTTGCGGAAATATGGAAAAGTTGTTTGAGGAGGCTTGGAGAAATACTAAGAATTAACATGAGAAGTGGGCGAAATATTATAATAAGAGGAGACGTGACATTAATGTGAAGGTTGATGATCTAGTGTTGGTTCAAACTCACCCGCTGAGTTCGGTGAGTAAGAAAATTGTGGGTAAATTTATGCCAACGTTTGAGGGCCCCTATAAGGTTTTGAGTGTGAAAATAATAATTTAGTAATATTAAAGTTTGGTGAAAGAATAACGGTTAATGTGGATCAGGTGAGAATTTACCATCAAAGAGAATCAGAAGACAGTGTTGCCGAATCTTAAATTGCGGGAAGTAGTCATCATAGTGCAGTAGCATCAGAGAGGTCGGATGATAGGTGGCCGAGAGTAGTGCAGTCAGGAAGAGATGGGAATAGTCGTAGAGGATCAGAATCAGGAAATTTGGAAGGTAGTGGAGATGTAGCCAGGGATAGACGCGATGGAGAGGAGGTGAGAAGGAGAAAGCGGGTGCGGACGGAGTCGACTGTTTCTTCGGGGGTTGGCGCTTATAGTTTCAGGAAAAGAAAGCCAGTTGGACGGAGAGGGATAAAAGAAGAAGGCCCTAATCCTGGGTCGAGATGCAACAAAGGAAGAAGAGACCAGAGGCACCAGCATCCAGAGACGAAAGAAAGATGTCCTCGTCCATGCCGTCTCGTCCATCAAGAAAGCGGTGCAGAAAGGTAGAATATGAGAGGCAATCGGAGGGAACAACAATTCCAGGACCATCCCGCAGAGAAGAATGTTGAAAGTTCAGATGCAACAGGTCACGTCCAGTCCAGCAGGAACGGAACTGCCCTTATAACCTCCGGGGCCGATGTCGAGTGGACAGCAGCCAGAATTGGAATCCCGCAGGAGGAGAGAACGCCCCAGCAGGAGCATATCAACTACAGCAGACTCAATGGAGGAGAAGGAGACCCAGAAGGTGGGAGCGGAGAGAGGGCAGTCCTAGGACAAGGTCATCCAGTACAGAGGCCGTGGTTGGAGACAAAGCCCATGCAGATTGAATTTAAAGATTAGCCAGGTTGTATAATTCTGATTTGTTTATTTTCCCTCTGACAGACAGTTCAGAGTATTTTCCATGTGGGCAAGTCTAATTTTTTTGCTTTGTAAAATTTAAAAAGTCTACAAAAGTTGTCACTGCGTTGTGTGCGTTTTCATATTGATTGAAAAATGAACATTTTTTTTTATATTTTTTCCAAATTGTGGAAAAACATTTGTTGGATTGCATTTGTTTTGCTACACATTAAAGACGTGGCTTTATATGTGAGATTACTTGTATTGTTTGTTGTAATATATTGTATGTGAAAAATGTATATATTTTTGTGTGTAATTATTAAGATGTATAAGTAGTATCTGGTTTCGGGACGCGGCGTAATTAGGCTTACTAACAATTACATTAATAGCGCAGCGCGATTGATTGGGAATTTTTGAAAATGAAACCAGATGAAGGTTATTTTGATATGAAACTATATATATGTAGGACGGCGTCTAGGGGAAGGCTCAAATTTAATGTTAAAATAATCACAGAGAGTTAAAATCACCTAATTTATAAAAAACACAACTAAAACATTTTACTATCTACAAGGGGTTTTAAATAATTCGAGATAGCACCATACTAATTCCGAAAACACGCCTTCTTTCTCAAAAACACGGGGAGACCGATTTCATCTGACCTGCCTTCGTTCAACCTTTGTCGCAACTCTCAATTTCCTTTCTGCCACCTCATAAACACATGACCTCAACGTATCGCTCAGCGAAGATTCACGTGGTTTTTATTAGTGGTGCCATCTCTTACAAATCAAATAAGAATCAAGAAAATAAAAAAAACTTGCATCCTTTTCCTACATATATAATTGATATAATGTATGCCATATTTGTGTCAATATGGAAATTGTGTAATGTTATGTGCATTTAATGTCATATTTTGGAAAGACATTAATCCGGCTGCCTTTCAGGGAAGCAGTCCCTGAACATAGTGATGAGAGGAAAAAGTGATGTTTGTAGTATGAAGATCATATGTAAAAATCTTTATATTTATTAGTACTTAAGTAAAGTGCATGATCAGGGTTTTTTCCTGAAGGCAAGGTTCTCCCCTGATCTTCGCCCGAATGGGATACACTGTAGGGACAATATGTAAAAGATAAATAAAATAGAGTGGAGTGTCCTTTTGAGTAGTCATTTCTGTGTGTTAGTTTAATTAAAAATTGTGGAGTTAGTGAGTTAAAATTTTTTGTAAGTTCAGAGTTTTTCAGGCGTTTGGCGTATTACGTGAGTTCTTTCAGGTCGTTTAGACCTTCAATATGTCACGCTTTTTTCTCGGAGGGGGTTGTGACGGATCTATACGGTCTTAAACTAACAGTCTCTATTTTTCTTAAAAGTTTTATTTATTTCAACCAATCTCCACCGGGAGCCAAAGCGTGATTTATGCAAATGAGGTCTTTTATATAAGTTCGGGTTTCGCGAGTTAATAAAAAAAGTAAAGTGAAGAGTTAGAAAGGTGAAGTCAAATGCATTGAAGCATCGGTAGATCAACACGCAGTTGTTGACAGTATCGGATAGCAGTACGTGACAAGATACGCCGGAGTGCAGTAGATTGAATTTTAGAAAAGATTCAGTATTCGTGTGGGGATCCTATTCAACCAGTAAAGAATTCATCACCACGACGGAACCACCGATGTTACAAGAATAAGGTTAGTGATTTAGAAATTTGTGAATACGTGAACGTGTTTTAGCTGTAATTGTACGTGTTTGATCTTTCGTGGATTCAGTCGCGATTCCGTAGTTCCGCTAGTAGTACCTGCTTCTCATACTCCACTGTGTATTATTTCTCTTAAATTTGAATTGTTATATTAGATCCTCCTGCGATTATTAAACATCGATAAATATAGTGATTTGGAAATATGTCTTTTCATTATTCAAATCCGCCTACACGTCCAGAAACATTTAACGGTAGACGGGGAGATGATAATCTTAGGGGAGGGTATAATTCACGACAAACCTATTTACAAAAAAAAGTATAACATGGTTAGTATGATGGTTAATACGGAGTATGTCTCTCGGACGATGCAATACAAGCCTTACAACGCCTACGCATGCTGAGTATCAAATTATCAAGCTGATCTTGGGGAATATTACACCACTCATCAAGCAATGCTCTCCGAAGTTCCGGTAGACAGGTGGAATTTGGTTGACTTTTGCAATTCGTCGGCCAAGCATATCCCACACATGCTCTATTGGATTCAAGTCCGGTGAGTATGCTCGCCAATCCATACGGGTGATATCTTCCGATTGAAGGCATTCGTCTACAATGTTTGCACGGTGAGGACGGGCGTTGTCATCCATAAACAGAAATTCAGCACCCACGGCACCCCGAAACAAACGTACATGTTGTTCCAGAATAACAACCCGATAGATGTGGCCTGTCATCGTTACACTCTGAACATGCAGGTCAGTTTTGGAACCAAGAATAATTCCTCCCCAAACGAGTCACCCTGCACCACCGTAACGGTGTCGTTTAATGGTGTTCTCTTGGTGGTAACGGGTACCTGGAGCTCTCCATATGAAAGTCCGGTTAGAATCAGACTGCAAACTAAACCTGAACTCGTCGGAAAACATCACACAAGACCACCGTTGCGGTGTCCACAATGCACGCCCTCTACTCCAGGTTAATCGCAGGTGACAGTGAGTTGCGGTAAGGGGAACACATCTGACAGGCCTACGAGCATATGGATCAATGTGCCCTAAGCGTCTGTACACGGTCTGCCTTGAAACTGTCATACCGGTAGCTGAAGAGAGCTGACGAGATATTTCTGATGCTGTGCTCCGTCTGTTTCTTTTGGCAGTAACTGCCAAATACCGGTCCTCATTCGGCGTTGTAACTCGGGGGCGACCTGTGCTGTAACATCTACTCACATTACCATCATCTTGGAATCGTTGCCAAAGCCTGGAGATGACACTCTGGGCAATTTCAAGTTCCTCGGATACTTCCAGCTGGTTACGTCCACATTCCAGTCGTCCGATAATTCTACCACGTAAAAAATCATCCAAATGCTTCCTTTGTGCCATAACTATGCGGTTATTGCACTGAAAGGCTTTTAAAGCGCTTGTGAACAATTTTAATTCTTTGCCACCATTCCTTATATACCCCTCTCTTACACTCTCGTCATTGTGACGTACTATCCGCGCCATCTGATGGTTTCCTGTAATTTTTATATTCTTCTTCAAGATGTACGTGATAATTCTACAGGTGAAATTTTTATTTTAGAGTTCAATTTCTGTGTGATTCTGAATTATCCTTAATTTATGGACATGAGTGTATTAAAATATTTCCATCTCACTTCTTCTCGCTTTCAGTTTTGGAACTGTTTTTTTTATTCGGAATTTAATATTCTGGTTCAAAAAATGGTATGTTGTTAATAAGACAAGAAGAAACGCAGCCCTAAAATGAGTAGAGTTAAAAAATCTTTCGAGTGTTTCTCAAAAACGAAAAATTCGAATGAAAACGGAGTATGATATTAATAGCAAATATGCAAAATTAGATAACTTTTTAATATCTGCAAGTTCTTAATCTTGAGCAAGTGCTAATAATGGTAATGCCAAGGAACATGATGAACAAATCATGGAAGTGAAAATCAATTCACAAGAAATTAATTCACAATTTCTGACACTTCAGCTAATAAGGATACTCTATCTAAAGAAAAAGGAGTCGGAAAATGAAAACAAAGAAAGAGACTTGAATAGAAGTGATTTTGCGCATTATATAGGTGCGCCCATATATACAGATTTCAAGAAAAATTTTTATTTTAGTCTGTGTATTAGAAATAGTAGTTGTGTCTTTATCTTTAGGAAGCGGAATATATCAGTATTCCTATTTCTATTTTCATTAAATCATTTTTGCATCATACAAAAAACTCTTATTTTTAAGAGTGCCAGTATTTATTCTAGAATATATTTGAACTTTAGATCAAGCTCATCCCAGGATTCAGAAGCAAAGAATAAAGTAAACGTTACCTTTTTTCTTTCGTAAGGATTTGAAAATTATTTTACAGATTTCCTGTCTTAGTGGATTGTTTTTATTTGAGTTACCAGGTTATCGACTGTTGTTAGATTTTCCATTTTAATAAATACTATAAATACTCCCTAATGTTATACGTCATTTACTTCGTTTACTCAGACTCAGGTTGATTTTCTATTCAGTTATAAGTTTAATGCTTAAATATTTTTACGTGATGTGTAAAGGTACATTATGTTTGGTTTTGTAATCCTTTGAAAGACCCGACTTGAGGCCCCAAACTTGACCTTGCGGGGGTGTGCAATTATTTTCCGTTAAGCCACTGATTCATGGTCATGCATACATATAAACGTCAATGGGCAACAGCATTTGGATTTCACAATAATCAGACACGAACACAAAAACAGACAAAAGCCACATAGCGAAGACAAGCAGACAAAAGAGGAAGGGAAACTTCCGCTATTTATATGAGGTGACAAATCCTTCGAGACTTTTTTTAATCGAGGCTATGACTGGCAGAAAACTACCACTCAATAGTTTCTGAAGCTATCTTACTTTTGAAAGATGTATGCTGTTAATTTCTAAAATTAGATTACGATTAAATCCCGATTATGCAGGTAAGCTATTTAAATATTTAAACGCCGGTTCTGAAGGAATGGACCATCAATAATTAAAAAGTTATCATGGATTAAATTAATGGGAATTATTACATATACATAGATGCAAATTTTACCACAAATTCAAAAATATACGTTAGTTCAATGTGTATCTGATTTTTCTGATTTGAATAAAATAAAAATATATTTTGAATTCTTATTTATTTAAAAATATTATTTTAGTTGAGGGAAGAACCAAAAGGGGTCATATATTTTACTGCTGATAGTGAGAGGAGCAATATTGTGCTCTGTGCTATGTTCAAACGGGATGAAAAGATAACAGTAAATTGTTTTTTCACAAAAGAAAAGTTTAATTGCTTGTGATTTTCTTGATTTTTTTTATTTGAAAATGAACATTTCTTCTTTGATTGTTCCACGATGCTTTATTTTATTCAATTTTGCAATATTTTCAGTTGTTATGAAAGACGAAATTCATTCTAAAGTAGACTAAATGAAATTATAATTCAAGGGAAAAGAAAAGACTTTCTTTTTTCTCCGTAGCCTCTTTTACCTTTCTAAGTTTTGATTCACAACTAAAGATAGCAGTGTCGCTACTACTTCTTCATACACTTCAATTCACATCTGGAAGAGGGGGGAAGAGGAAGATATCTAATTCATTTTCACTGACAACAAACTGGTTTTTAAACACTTGTTAGACGACTTCAATGACTGGTTTTCTTCCTTTTTTGATAAAACTCCTTTTAAAAGTTTCTTACCATCATCAAGAATTTCTTGCAACACTTCTAAAAGTAGTAAATTGAAATTCTTTACATTCTTATCAACTAACATCATAATTATACAATCTTCATTTACTGCTGTAATCTTTGGGGAATTAGCTAATTATTCATAAAGATCCAAATTTGGCAACCAAAGTTTAGAACATTCATTATAGTCTATAAAAAACTGTACAACTTTTTCTTCATCTGGAATATCTTTTTCGTCATAGTTTACTTTGAGCCTTCCTACATCAAATTAAAAACACATTAAGCAGGTCAAAGAACAATAAAGTACGTTTAATGTTAATCTTAGAGTTTTACTCATAATTATCCCTACAAATCACTTTTTCCCTACATTTTCTACCATTTTTCCGTAGCTAAAATGTTTCCCCCAGTCTAACTATTATGAGTTTTTCTGTCTGTAGACGTTTGTGGGATCATTGTTAGGACGACGGGAAATAAGCGAGTCCGAAAATTCCTGTGATTAGCTATTTTGATTGACTGGAAGTTAATTCAAACTACTAATAGTAAGGAGCGTAAGCTTAAAAATGTAAGCTAACTAATATTTGTGTTTCCTCCGTATCATTTAAAGAAAAATTTTGCTTTAAAAAAAACTCCCTGTTTCCAGAGGCGGATTAAGGTAGTTGGAGGCCCCTGGCGGTAAAAGGTTTGGGGCCCATGGGCTTAAGAGTCGAGAAACTAAAATAGTGAAAAGAGTCGCTTACTTTAAATTTTCAAAATAAAATGTAGTGCTATAATAAAATTCATCGGTTAAAGAAAAATCTTAACTGTATATAAAAAAAATATTAAAAACCTTACTTAAGAGCTTACAGTTTTGCTATACAATTTGATTTCTCTTTGGCAATTTCATCAATTATTTTTAAAATATCTGTTTTGTCCAAAACATTTTATTCTGTTTTTTATATGACCATGCTGTTCAATTTGTCTTTTCTCCCATAGTACTTCTTAAATTATTTTTAACATGTGTTAAATCTAAAAAAAAAAGATAATTCACCTGCTGCATTCGATATCGGTATCGTTAAAAATATTTTCAAAGGTTTTCTACTTTAGGATTTCTTTTGCATGTCAATGAATTTCTAGCCGGGGTTTCATTGTATCTTTGTTTTTGCTCATTTTTTGTTCCAAGTTGGCGTGGTTGGTTTGTCGCTGGCCTTTGCACTCATCAAGCTTGGGGCCCCTACCAGCGCTGGGGGCTGCTGGCGGCTGCCAGGTCCGACACCCGCTTAATCCACCACTGCCTGTTTCTTCTAAACTGTTTGAAGTATCCTCAAAATTTCCTGCTATGAAGATGAAAAATGAATTGTGAATGGAGATTTTTAAGAAATGATTTGATATATTACAATTAGCAATTATCACCAAAAAAAAGTGAAAATTTTAAGCAATTATTTACGGTAGTTTTAAAGACCGTGTAGAAGGTCAAATAGACTTTCAAAGTCCTCATGTTGGCATTCTGTGAAAATTTGGAAAAAAGATGCCTGCTTACGGCTCAAATCATTTAGTCCATCGTCAATAACTCTCATTTGCTTCTAGGTGTTTGACACTGAGAATCAAACTGGGACAGCAGTAACGGATTTTTCCTGTTGTTTTCATTCATTTTTAGTTTTTTTTTAATTAGAGACTTCACAGTGTTTCATTTTAAAACAAACACTAATGCATTTCTCTTAAATATTGCTGATTATCATTTCCCTTCCTATGAACTGACTAAATAGCACCCTAGTGTGCATTGAATTATTTCGCATGACAATAATTCGATAGTCATTTATTTATGTTTATTTTATTTTTAAATTTTGAATAGAACTATGAGTTAGTGTCCATTTTAAAGAAATTTCATCGACTTCATCAAATTCCTTAACAGTCGGAATCGTCTCCATCATTTTTTAATTTATATTTATTTACTTTGAACAACTGGATGTTGTCAGTTTTACTTTGGTGTATTTGAAGCAGCACATCCGCGTACGTAAATAACCCTGTTAAAATATCTAGAAAAAAATAGCTATGAAGGTTTCAAAATGAGAGAAAGACTGCGTTTAGCAGACACCAACCTATTTTTATATCCTGTTTGGTTATACATCCCAAATGTTTTTTTTTTAATTATTTTCAAAATAACAATAGAGTTTGTGAGTAAAAACAATAAACAGAGCACATCAATGGAGTTTAATCACATTCTTTTACGAATATGAAATAAACTTTCGGGTGAACTCAATAAAACTCAGTAAGGATGAATTATAATTTAACAGCATTCATTTGAGAACTATATAAAGATTTAATTCCTGCTTCTATTGGAAATGAAATAAGAAGAGATATAACAGGATATTTGGTGAATTTACAGTCTGGTGTTTCAGTTACCCTTGGTCTTCTCACAGAAAATTTTTATTGGCCTAAAATTGTAATTGATATAATTTGATATAATATGATCCTTAAAAGGAATCAAAAGGGTAAGAGGAGTTCCAGAACAGATTTTTAGGTTCAATCTATGATGTTCCATCACACCGTTTAAAAGTCTTAAAATTCATGAAGGACTTAATGAAATTGTTTATGAAAGAATGACGTATTTGAAATATTCAAAGAGACTCAGACTTTTATTGAAATAGTATGCACATATATATATATACATATACATATATATAGTATACTTGATAGTAAAATATCATTTTGTATGTCTATCATTGAAACACAACTGATTATGCAGACTCATTACCCTCGAGGTCAATATGGCATCTGGAATCTTTTCTATTGAAGAATAAAAGAATTTAGTTGATTAAAATATTATTTGACGATGTTGTAAGGAAGTTCACAATAGTAGTAGATTTAAAAGACTCTTTTGAAAGGAACTGGTTAACTAAAAAGCCTTAAAATGCTTAGTTTCCTTGTTCAGTCTTGTTTTTTTAGTGTCGAGAGAGTCACTAGATGGCGCTCAACATAAACATTTCGGATTGTGTTAAATGTTAATGTGAGTTAAATTTAGATTTCGTGTTGTTAGGAGACGATTAATAAGATGTTTAAGTGTGAGCAATTTTCTGAGTAGTTAATGGTAATGTCGGGAGTGTATTCAAAACTATAGTGTTCCATATCTACCTCTGAACTTGTTTACATTTATCTACAGGAGATTGTTGCCTAGCAACTTCGGTAAGTTATTCTGAGCCTTTGTTGACAGTACATGCAGCTTTGCTAGTGACTTGCATAATTTAATTACTTTTTATTTTTACACTTTAGACTGTAATCGAATATAAAAGTTCTATTCTGTTATTTTTTTTAATCTTGTGCACATGAGGCTTTTGTGAAATCCAAACCAAAGTTTTGGAATGTTATTTCAATTTGAAAATTTTCATCATTTATTTTTGTTTGTGAAAGTAAAGGTTTTATTAGTCGAAGAAATGAAATTGAAATGTAATTTTTATTATTGACTTAAGAGTATTTCATTAGTTAGATTCTCGATTTTTTTTTTATTACTTTGATAATAAGTAAACGAAAACAGTACCAGTTCTAAAATAAACATAACATTGCCCTATAAAATGATCCGGTTTAAACATTTACTTGAGTGACAGCTTCATGCGTCAGTTCGTTTTTCTAGAAAGAAAGAAAAAATTCGAAAGATATATATATATCTGTTTTTTTCGTGGACTTTGATTGAAGAGTTTTTTTTAAAGTTCAAGTGCATTAACATTTTAAAATTTATAAGATATTTATTTTCATGGAACATCTTTGCTTTGCATGGATATTTAATTCGTGCGGGACATTACAACTTTACTTTTATATAATTCGTTGTTTATTTTTATTCTTAGACTTGATATGGGGGTTATTCGGAGGCGTATAGCAACAAAGATTATCATTCCCCAGTTTGTTTTGGTTTTGCTATCGCTATCCATTTAACTAACGTATGGGTAGTTAGTTCAGCTACAGTTAGAAAAAAAAAACTACCTGTTGAAAAGTTTAGTAAAAGTGTTTTTAGTTCCTATATTTTTTGCGTTAATTTTTTTTGTAATTGTCCAGAGGATGATTGTTTTATATAAAATTATTCGTATTTCAAGACAGTTATGGGTGTAAGAGAAATAAACAATGTATTGTTTTGGAGTACTTTCTATTAGAGGAGTTAAAAAAAAGAGGGTTTTTTTTAAATGTTTTTTTATATTTAGATGTGCGATTGTCATAATTTTTTTTTTTTTTGCATGCATTCATTTTTTACTGTAATATTTAGAATGATGATTTATGTGTTTTGATGAAAAAAATTCTAATTTTTGAGTGTAGAATTTTCTGTAATTTTTTTATTTAGGAATTTGTAGGTATTTTGTTAACAATATATATATTTTTCATTTTTATAGCATGAAATTATTGACTTTTTTTAAAAAAAAAAATTAGTTTATTGAAATTTTTTACATGTAGCATTTAAAGTTTATTTTTATTATGAAGAAACATAATAGTAATTGAGGAAGTGAGAGTGCACATGTGCATAGGTTGTGGTCATTTTATAGTATAAATAAACCTGCTGAAAAACTATTTAGTTTTTAAGAATTTTTGGATCCTCTCAAGCTGGACTTATTTGATAATCAATATTTAAAAGTTGTGTGTGTGTGTGGTTGCTTTTCTGTTGTCGAAAAGATAAATTTTATTAGAAATGCTCCATTGGACAGGTGTGAATACAAATTTTGTCATAAGTGTGAAAATTTTGTTGGTTTAAATCTTTTGCTTCCAAAAACTGCTGCAACAAAGTGTTGTTCTGATTGTAAGTATTTATTTTATTGTAGGTCAAGAATGAGTCTTAAAAAATGTATCATTAAAGTGGACATCATTGATTGGTATTCATTTTGCTTGAAAAAATAGACCTTCACTATTGTGAATTTCTTTTGCACAAATTATATGATGTAGAAATAATAAATATGATGCCATAGTATAGAAAGAATTAAATTTTTTTTTGAATATCAATGTTTGTGTTCTTCAAAAGAATTCAGAACTAGTTTCAGAATGTTTGCCTTATATTTTTTATAAGCATCTTCCATGGTGTTAAGTAAATCTTTTTGTGGAGATTTAATCGCAACAACAGTATCTCAATAGTGGTCTACATTAATCCAGAGCCAAACGAATAAGTAATTTAATTTGGATGTTATTAATTTAAAGTTAAATATTACTTAAAAAAATATGTGTTATAGCCAGAGGCGGATTAAGCTAGTTGGAGGCCCTTGGCGGTAAAAAGTTTGGGACCCCCGGGCTTAAGAGTCGAAAAAATTCACTGACCTTAAATTCTCAAAATAAAATGTATAGCTAAAAAGAAAATTAACGGCTCAAAAAAAACTTTTAACTTTATTTTAAAGAATTAAAAAAAAAATCTTACTTAAAAGCTTAAAATTTTGCTATATAACTTTACGTCTTGATTTTTTTGGGCAAATTCATCGATTATTTGGTCCAAAACAACTTGTTCTATGTATAAAATGGCCATGCTGTTCAGTTTGTCTTCTCCCATACTATTTCTTAAATAATTTTTAACGCGCTTAAAACAGAAAAATATCTCTCACTTGATGTATTTGATACCGGTATAGTTAAACATATTATTAAAAGTATCTCTACATTAGGGAAACTTGAGACCATTTCTTTTGCAACTCGATAAATTTCTATTGGAGTGTTCATAGTATTGTTTTCTTTTAAAAATAGCAAAAACTGATCCAATTCATCGTCAAAATTAAGCGGTTAAATATCGTCTTTGTAAATATCCTTTAATTTTTGTACAGCTTTCTTCTTAATTTCAGGAAACCTCTCGTCAAAAAATACAAAAAAGTGTTCTAGAACAGTTTCATATATTCCAGCTCTTCAGGATAGTTCTGCACTTGTCCTATCGCATATGACATAGAATGAGTTGAACAAGAAATTTTCCCTATTTTCAAATTCATGACCTTCTTTAGTTTCACCGAAAATAATTTTTCTCTTTCGCTGCCTGCAATCTTGTCCAAATTCCTTTTCAGATGAGAGCCCTGATAAAGCAGTTGCTTCTTGTTCTACTTTTCCAAATTCATTCCTGAAATTTTGTATATAATTTTCTAAAGATTTCAGTAGATTAGATCCTTTTAATAGCTCACACCCAACTGATTGTAATGCTTTGCTAGTAGCACTCACCCTCTGGAGTATGGTATCCCAAATCACGGTCATTAGGGAAGTTTCACACTTTTCCATGTGTTTCAAAAGTACCCAATGATTAAATTGGCCATACGCTAACCTCCGGCAACGGAGATAGCTGCGGTCGACTCAGTATTCCACTCTTTTACCAAACACCCCAACGCAAACAAAAATAGCTCCAGCAATTTTTCTTTATATTATTATTATTTCAGGTCGCAATCTCATGTACTTTCTTAATTTTAATTTTATTTTTAAATTTTAAACTTTTTATACTTGTTCCCACTTTCCACTAAACATGGCAAGTGTAATATTTAATGCTCCCTCAAATTCAAGATAGGGGATGAAGACCTCATCAGAAATCATGTGCCCCAATGACCATTCTACCATGTTTCAAAAGAGAAGTTGCCTCCAGTATTGTGATCTTCTTCTCCTCATTTGTATCATGGATTTCAGCCAGGACCTCTTTTATGTGTGTATAACCAAGTCTTATAGCTCATACGGCATCTGCTCTTGCTGACTATCGTGTATCTGAAACTTTTTTCTTAGATATTGCATGTTTACTTCTTTCCAGATTTTTATTTAAAATTCACCAGCGATGGGTTGACACAGAAAAAAATAAAATAATTTCTGTATAAGCATAAAACATTTAATTGCATCGCTACAACTTTCTGCTGCTAATCCTACTAAATTTAAAGAATGACTGGCACAAGGAATATAAACTGCACTTGGACTGTGTTCTTAAATATGTGCCTGTAGATCTGAGTACCGCCCGGACATATTAGACGCATTATCAAATGATTGCCCTCTGCAATTTTTAATATCCAGTCCCAATTTAGCTAAAATTTCTAAAGAACATTAAATCCCCCCCCCAAACTCTCATAAAATTACTTTTTATCTTTTTCCAAATTTTCTGATAGAAGTAGGAAATTTCCGATTTAATACACATATATTTTGTTTAATTCTTTTATTCTTTACAGAAATCATAGTTTAATTTCTAGAACAAAACGTTCCTTAGCTTCCGGATTATTTATAATCAAAATTATTAAAATTAACCAAAAGTAAGCATTCAAATATTCTAAAGTTTTCTTTTAAAAACTGAAAAAACAATTATAATACTCTTGATTTGTAAAGTTTCCTTTTAAAGTTCCTAAATATAAGTTAATAAAACATTAACTGAATACAAATGTTTTTTACACATTCTAGTTTAGTATTATTACTATACTTGTTTGTTTTTTCAAAAATCTTGATACTTTGTGACTAAACAGAACAATAAAACATTTCCAAAATAATTTGAAATTTCTAAGATAACTCAAAACTGTTTGACAAATGCCACAATATCACAAAAGAAATCGACAATTTTTCAACTAAATTTATATCTTAATTAGATTCAATTTGCATTTCTCAAAATTAAACAATCTTACTATATATTGAATAATTTTTCACATTTCTATTTTGTTTGAAATCACTCTCTCTCTCTTATCTACTTTATAAATTGTGTGTATCGTATTTTTATTTCTGTAATACATTTTGCTATCACTTTAAATAGTTTTAAACTAGGAGCAATTAAAAAATAGTACTTATATTTTTCAACATTATTGTTCTGTAAAAATAAACATTTCATTAAATGCTTTTTATAAGAAATTTCTGCTATAGTATTGGGCATTGTTGCCTTTTTTAAAGATTTTAAATATAGTTATGGATGAATTTTGAATAACTTTATTAGAAGCATACAGAATGTTATACAATATTTTAAAGAAATTATTCATTTTAAAGTAATTATATGATTTTTATGTATTTTTATAAGTAGTTTTACACATATTTAATTATTAGATTGCACTGAATATCCTTTCAAGTTGTCTGGAAAAAAGATATTAATCAAAAAATATCGCGAGCAAATCACTCTTAAAATGACAATAAATACAAAAAAGACAAAAAGAATTTGTGCTTTTCAAATTTAATCTTACAAAATAATGGTTTTCTTAGCAGCTTTAAAGTATATTAGAAAAATTATGTGTTTATTTCACGTTACTCAATAAAAAGAAAGAAAAGGTAAGTAAACTTAATATACTTCCTTTCTTTGAAAATTCTTTTAACAGTTTGAAGCAATTTTAATGAAATATTTAGAAATTATAGATTGGCTCATATATTACTAAACAAAATTATAGTAATACGTTAGGATTACAAACAAAAAATCAACACAAGAAATATAATAATGTTTTATTTCAATTTCGAGTTATTGTTAGGATTAGGATAAGTATGGTAAATAATTAATGAATGTACTCAAAATCTCATTAATGTTTTGTATTTTAACTGTATCATTGATACGGTGATAGCTATGCCCCTGATAAGAAGAAATGTTGTTCAGGAATGTTTCTCAGAATTTAAAATCCTTTCTTATTATATGCTTCATCTGTGGTAGTGCAAACCGTTAAAGTCTGCATGATTTCAAGAATTAGTTTGCAGATTGTTGAATTTCAGAGATCTACAATAGTAATGTTTACGACAAAATTCACATTTCTTACGATAGGAATATTGTCAAGTTTTCATATGCAAGAGTATATTTTAGTTTTTGATCATTCTGGGACCCCTGCGCACAGCATCCGTCACACCACCAACATGGCTGGCCCTATACATAGTTCCCTTTCTCTATATTACAAAAACTTAAAATGTAGAAATGCTAAAAGGAAAACATTATCAAACTAGAAACACACAAGTTTTTCTCAAAAATCAAACATATGAAATTAAATAGTGTAAAAATGATCCCATGAAACCAAAACAATAAAAAAATTAAAGAACAAGATGCACATTACCTGAAATTTTAACTTTAAAAGTCAATCAAATTTAAGTTGACCAATGGTAAAAAATGCCAGCAAAATTCAGACCTTATGAAAGTATACAAATATCCCTGTGATCAATTATTTCAATAGCCAAAGATCCTCTACAGTTTTTTTCCAAAAAATAACTTTCATCTATTTCACTATTTGATTCATTCATCAATTTAGAGAAATTTCGATCTCACTTAAATATTTCGCTTTTTCTGTCATACTGAGTGAAATAAAACTGACACTAAATTTACAAAATACTTCGATCCAGTGCCGGATTACTCGTTGGGCGGAGTAGGCAGTTGCCTATGGGCCCCGTGCTTTTTAGGGGCCCACAAAAGCATGTTCTGTTTTCTGTTAGTGCTCCAAAAACAGGATACAGGGCCCCGAGAACTCGACTGCCTAGGGGCCTCCATGTCGTTTAATCCGACACTGCTTCGATCTCTTTCCCCACATTCTCAAAATATAAACACAAAAATCCAGATAACAATAAATTACGAACCTTCAAATACTAAATTCTTTCGAACGAACTAAACATTGGTAGTTGTTTATAGTCTGAGATCTGGGATCATTATTGTAATATAAGAAATCTGGGATCAAATTTTTAAAAACTTGGAACCTAAAACATATATTAAAAACCAAAGTTCATGAAAACATTTAAAAAAAAAAAACGGATTTTAGCCGCAATTACATGTAATATATGAGGGCAACACACTAATTTGTTATATGATTCAAATGCGGCTAATGATTGGGTTTGCAATATCAGTACAAGATTTTTTGTTGCACTTTGAACTTATAACTGAAGTCTATCAGCTTGGGGCCCCTGGCGGCCGCCAGGCGCTTAATCCGCCTCTGGTTATAGCTGCTATGTATGTATTGATTATTGTTATACATTAGAACCTGAAGAAATCCCTGACTTATTCTGGGCTATACATTTTATACTTACTGGATTTGAATTATGTAACATTTTAACAATGTAATCATTAGAATCTCTAGTCAAGAAATGAATGGTGAGAATTTCCAAAAAATGTGAAAAATGTTTTTTTTAACAAATTAATTGTCCATTTTAAGTTAAAATATTTGTTGATATGCTATAAAAATATTGTATTTAATTAATCAGAGTAATATACATGTGTATATTGATTGCTGAATTGTGTAGGATAGGGAGGCAGGGATGTCTTAAAGCATAGGCCAACTGAATCTAGGGCCTTGGCCACAATGGGGGCCCTCATCTCGTTCCCAACTCGGCATCAATAAGATCAAAATTCGAATAATTTGGATGGTCAAATGTTATTTCCGGTTGTATTCTCCAAAAAAACTAGCAATTTTGGACGATATGTCAATTGGCTATGTTTGATGACTGTTGTCCATGTATAGGCCTACCACCATACACCATTATTACTAATTCAGTCAAAAGGTGGTAGTCGGTCGAGCCAGTTTGTGCGATTTGTAAGTCATACATTTATGTTTCTAGTTGTTTGTACAAGTATTTGACAATGTGTACCATGTACCGTGTACTTTTATGCATCATAGTTGAGGCCTACATTAGTGTAGGGGCCTAGGGCCTCAAAAAGTCTTGACACCCATGTATGGAGGAACAAAAAGGTTGTTCTCTTTAATAGAAATTTTGTATTTAATAAATATGAAGGTATATCTGATTGTCTGTAAAAAAAAGTTACGAATTCTTGCTTATTAATCACTGATTTAGCAAAAATTCTTGGGTTGACCTTCAGTATATTGCACAGGTTGTTTTGGTCAGATGCTATTTTCTGCAGTTGAGTGGTGTATAAGAAGGTTGGCTTCCCTATACCAAAAGATGTTAGTGTAAAGATTACGCCGATGTTTTTGTGTGTGCTTGTTCTTTAAACATAAGCTCCTCTCATAAAAGTAGTCTGTGTACACCACTGTTGCAGATTAAAAAAATATTGATCATGTGAACAACAAAGACCAAAAATGTGCCTCTGTTGTACTTGCTTATGCCATCTGATCAGCTCAAGGCCCGCGAAATTCATCATGGCAAAGGGCTACATTTACGCCTGTCATTAACCGTAGTTTTGAGTACCATACAGGTGACAGTGCGATTTGGCTCGATTCCACCTCGGTTTTGAGGGTGAACACCCTGGGGGTGGTCAGGGACCTCCCACCTCTCTTTCCCTTCTACCAATCTCACGAGAGGACTTGCGGCTCGAGGGCTATTTAGAGTACCCGCATGTTGCGAAGGCTCTCTGCATTTTAAACATCCATGCCTTCTTCGGGATTCGAACCCAGCCCGTACGGCACAGCCTGCGTCTCTAACCATTATCCCGGATGGGCGGCATGTGCTTCTGTTGATTAGTCCCTTCTAGTGTACAGCGTTGAGTTACGAAAAGTTGAATTTAGTCCTTTCCTTCGGTAATTAAGTACTATCGCAACCCTGCCAACTTGAAAGATAACTCACCCATTCTGCAATTCCAATTTCGCACGTGTCATAATTACTGAATTGGCAACCCCTTGGGCTTCGTTCCATATTTCTCCGCTTGTCGCCAATCTAAGCCGAACCATTTCTTAATATGGAAAGCTCTGATACTAAAATCCAAATTTAACACTTAAAGAATTCTTAAATAATAAAACATAATTATACATAATTATATTACATACACTGGTGTGCAAAAATTAAGGACGAGACGGTTTTTTCAATATAACTTTGTACAAAAGCATTCCAAATCAACACATTTAATACCGTAAGATCCCCAATACGTAAGGACATGAGTAATGTAAGCAACACTTACTAAAAGAGAAATCAGAGGGATAAAAAGAAGCTTTATTGAAAAAGTAGCATGGAGCGCAATGCGACTGAAGGCCGAAACATCCCTGTGATGGGTGTCCAGCAAGAAATATCCGGTCTTTAGTAGGGGATATGATCTCCCCTGACTGCTAGGCAGGTTTCACAGCGTCTGCCCATGCTGAGAATGAGGGTGTCAATGAGTTGTTGAGGCATTGCTGCCCATTCGTCTTGCAGCGCCAATCGAAGCTCCGGAATCGTTACTGGTGGTAAGGTACGAGCTGCCAAGCGTCTGCCTAGAAAATCCCATACATGCTCGATGGGATTGAGATCCGGAGATCGTGCCGGCCAATCCATACGTTCAATATCCTCACTCTCTAAGAGCTGTTCGGCAGCTACTGTGCGATGACATGGTGCATTGTCGTCCATGAAAAAGAACTGCGGACCCATAGCGCCTCTAAAAAGACGCACATATGGAAGAAGAATCTCGTTACAATAACGGGTCCCGTTGACTGAACCTGCGTCGAAGATGAGAAGGTCTGTACGACTACCAAGCATGATGCCTCCCCAAACGGGAACACCGCCACCTCCATACCTGTCCCTTTCAATGATGTTCGAGGGATGATTGCGGCTTCCCCGCTCTCTCCAGATGAGTATGCGATGAGAATCGCTACTCAGACTGAATCTGCTCTCATCTGTAAAGAGTACTCGTTCCCATTCATTGTCTCTCCAATTCCGGTGTTCCTGGCACCACAGAGAACGCCTTCTCCGATGGGCAGGCGTTAGAGGTACACACCGTATAGGGCGTCGTGCAAACAGACCACCACCGTGCAGTCTTCTGGCCACGGTAAAACGCGATATCGGTCGTCCAGTCGCCTGTGCCGTGTGTCTAGCGATTTCTCCCGCTGTCTGCCGCCTGTTTCTTCTGACCTGTAAGGCAATATACCGGTCATTTGCGGGTGTGGTTCCTCGTGGACGACCACTACTGAACCCCCGGATAGCTGTTCCTGTAGTTTGAAATTGTCTCCAAAGTCGTGAAACGATGCTGTGAGCAATTCCGAACTCTGCAGCCACACTTGTCACACTGCGACCTTCCTCCAACTTCCCTATGATTCGACCTCGGGTAAAAGCATCCATATGTCGTCTAACAGATTGATTATTCGCCATTTCTCGCTGAGGCAGCAACTCGGTGTGATTTTAACTGCTATACGGTGTGCAATCTCTTTGCCAGAAATACTAATCTTACACCGACAACATGCTTTACTACTCAGACACTCCCCCATTACGTCTACCTGCATATCTGCGCATGTGCTACCGTACATCACCTCACTTAATCTCCTGATTGGTCTTTCTGTCCACTCTGCCTCTTCGTTCAGCTGATATGCTAATATTTCGACTTCGTACTTAATTTTTGCACACCAGTGTATAATAAACAAAAAAAATTTAATTTTATTGAAAAAATTAGTTATTTTCTTACTTTTCTTGATTATTATTTATGTATTATCTTTCACATAGTTATTATTCGACTACTCACTCCATATTTCCGTCAGCTTATTCTGTTTTCAGAACCCGTTCGGTTTTATTCCATGTCACCAATTGGTTTGCTTTTGTACGGAAGTAGCCATATTTCATTTTGCAATGTTTTGACGTAATTTTTATTTTCGCGTTAGTTATGTCATATTTTGAATAAAATGCAGTATTTTATATATTTTTCCCTCTACACTTTACTTTCTTTTCGGAAATACGGCCGAAGTGTCTAATTTATCTCCCGTAGGGTTTACTGTCTTGGGTGAACATGGGGAGATGCTATATTCCAACTCTTTTCTCTCAATAAAAGACCAAGGATTTGTTTCTTACAGTGAACGCTCCCCCCCCCCCTAATTGTCCGACACAAATCCATTAAAACCTTAACGCTCACATTGTTTGAAAAACCCGGCAAAAAAAAAAAAAAAATTATTTAAGAAAACACATTTTAAAACTTTATTTTTGCTAAAAAGAAAGAAAAAACTAAAAAAATTTGTTTTGGATTTTGATCCACATTACAGAATTTTGTGCACGTACATCGACTTTTATTATCTTTCTTTTCGAATTACTATTTAGGAAATAACATTTTTACTAGCAAAAATATTTATTAATACTTTTCAACATAAATAATAATAGTGGTGTTTATTTTAAAAAGATTTTCTTTTGTGTGATATATTTAGAAACAAGTGCAGCACACAGTGGCATAACGGAGAATGTTAAGCCCCCTTGCAAAGTCGGGGTTTGTGCCCCAAGCCGGATCTTACAAAGGGTACCCTGCGTCAGTCACACTTTGGACCCCCTAGAATCCTGCCCCCCCCACCACAATGCGGGAGTGTACGTTACACCACTGAGCACAACATTGCAATTATTACACACATAGCGACTCTCTATTCCTTCCCTTTTATCACAACTCTCGGCGCAGTATCTTGTTTGATGCTCTTCTCAATATGTTTTTGCGAAAAAATAAAATATACTATAAAACTTTTTTTTAAAAATCGATATCCGTTATTCACGAAATTTTAAAAAATTCAAATGACATCTAATGAGAAGTGGAAAATATTAATTTATTATACCAGAGTTTTGAAATTTTTTAACACGCTTTTATACGTTTCACTTGCATGTAACGGAACCTTTGAACTCTACTTTTACCCACTTTAAAAGGTCAGATTCATTCGATATTTTGTACGCTTCTCAAGGACCGATGACAATACAATAATTTTATAATTTTGTCATTGTCCTTTTTCAGGATCGTCAGGAATAACGATAATCAGGTTTGGTGACAATTCCATACGGCACTTCCAGATTTGGCGACTAATTTCATATACAATTTCCAGATTTGGCGACTAATTCCAGATTTAGCGACTAAAAGAATAAGGTGTAACCCTAAAAGCTATTTAAAGCTAATTGTATGCAAGCTAATTAATTTAAAGTTAATTATATGCAAGTATAAAATACACTTGTGGTTAATAGAAATAAAACAAAAAAAAAAGTATTCTGTTATGTGAGAAAGTGGAGGGTGGCAATTTTTTACCATTATATAAACATTTTTCTGAAAATGGAAAATAAATAAAAAGTTTTTAAAAAAAAATTCTTAATGTAAGAATAAAATAATGAACGAGAAAATTAATGTCAATTGTTATAATTTCTCACTTCTATTCCGAAATGCAGCGTTAGTGTAAAAATGAAGTTACAAAGCACCTCACGCTTTTACCCCAATGACATTAATTTTCTCGTTCATCATTTTATTCTTATATTAAGAATTATTTTTTTGCTTTTTAGTTCAATTCAGTATAAAGCGTGTTTTTAGTTTTTTTTTTTTTTCAAACTATAATTTGTTTAAATACATACATGAACCCGTAATTTTCCAACTACCCGAGTATTTTATTCAATTTCCCCTAGCCAAGGAATTTTTTTTTGCCTTCGATTCTAAGTCGCACGCGATTTTCCGCAGCATTAACATTCGGGGGGGGGGGGGGGGAGTGCCGCTTAGTTTCGAATAACTACGGTAATCTGTTTCTGAAACCTAAAAATTTTTTTACCTCAATTTTTTTTACATAAAACACATGCGTTTTAAAAAATGATGCCTAGCACGTGAAAGAACACTTTTTATTGTATATTTAGACAAATGTTTTAAAACCTTATCTAAATGAATGAAATCACGGCACAGTCAGTTTCAAGAGTGCAGACGGTGATCGCTTATATTCGAGCGTAAAAATTACGGCATCATAAAATACGATCCCACTCGAATGAACTCGAGAGTTGAGGGATAACGATGGAGCTTCGAACCACATTGAAATGACGAGGTCAACACATGAGCCGACTCTCTATCCTCCACAACCAAGTAAGTAGTAATAGATAATCTTATAAAAGTGTTCTTTTGTATTTTATTTTTAAAAAATGTTATGGTTGGCTTGTTGTATTAACGTCCTATAAAATGTATCTGAAGCCTTTTTTTTATCCCATGGGACACTATAATTTATACTTAGACTTTCCGGTTACATTTAAAGGTTATGATGATAAATAAAATTATGATTTATTTGACTGTTATAGATAAATAATTTTACAATTATCAGCGATAAAATGTTACTAAAGCGGTAACTAAAATTATATAAAAATAATCAAAAATTAACAGATTATCTGGCTTTGGTAACAATTATATACCTGCATACAATATTAAAGGTATTAGAATCACTAGCTTGTAATAGAAGAGTCATTTTAATTTGACCTATTCTCTGCTTAGATCTTTTTGAGAGTAATTTAACTCTTTCATGCTGGGTGGTACATAAGTTGTACCACCCATTCTTATTCGTTTATTGTGTGGTGGTACATAAAACGTACCACTTGTTTGAATGCCTTAGAAACTGATGCTAGATGGTACATTCTCTGAACCACCACAGAGGTCAACTCTTAGCAGTTATTCAAGTTTCCAACAGATGTCAAAAGCTAATTGTATGAAATGGGTTTATGCAGTAATTCATTCTTCTTTGATCGGCTGTGAATCTGTTGAATGGTGTGTTTTTTGGAAGTGACTGTGTTGTGTATTTTTAAGTGTAAATTAGAGTGATTCTTGTGATATTTGATACAAAGGTATTATGGCTTATTATGCAACTAAATAAGTCAATATTACAATAATTAGTACCCCACATAAGCATTGCTAATATGAAAATATGGGAGTCCAAAAAATGTACCACCATGCTTTAAAGGCCATCTTTACAAATACAACATGCATTCCGCTTATTTTTTTAAATTTTATTTTATTTTATTTATTTTTGCAATAATGGACATGTTTATTGTGCCAGATAAATTTGTAGTTACATTTTTTTAAAAAAAATAATAATAATATTTATTTAAATAATAGTTCTTATAAAATTACACACAAATGTCCTGAATGAGCAATAGCTCATGTTCCAGAAAAAATAAATACAGCTAATACCTTCTTATACACGTCGACTAAATAAAAACAAGGTGAAATAAAATGATGTATAGAATAAAATGTTTTTAAAATTAAAACTAACATTAGGTAAATTAGGACTAAACTAAAATTAAGCTCACTACATTAGATTAGGAAAAACTGAAAATGTTTTAATACATAGGAGATGAATAACAGTATAAGATGAAGAAATGTATTTATTTATTTTCCAACTGTAAATTAACTAGATAAAGCTACCATTGTGCCTAGGAAGGGGAAAAAATCATGTTTCTAGAACGATCATGCTGCTTGAAGCGTTTTTGATGGTACAAAATATGTACTACTTATTTTTTAAAACTTTGGGCACCTTTTATTTGAAAAAGTGTTTAATATTATTAATACGTACCAGCTTTTTTGTTCAAAAATTATGGTTTTGTGAGGTTTATCTAAAATATTTGTAATTATTTCCTTCTAGTGCATTATTTTTGTCAAAAATTCAGCGCATGAAAGAGTTAAAGGATAGTTTTTCTAAAACTAGTCTTGGTTGTAAAATCATTGCCCCAGTGGAATTGTCGCTGTTGATTTGTAAGCAGAATCCATGTTTTAACTAGCTGTTAAAACATGGATTCGCTCGCGCTCGTTAATTAACGCTGAGCGCTCGTTAATTAACTAAACAAACTATATAAGTCATTGCTGTAACGTATGGAAGCATTAAATGGTGGAGCGGAGGGGGAAAAAAAAGAAATATCGGTTAGACCAGTGGTTTTCAAACTTTGTTGACTCACGGTACCCCTAAAACTGTACGGTATTTCCAGAAAATGCGACCCCCCCCCCTCCCCAAAAAAAAACGCCTCTTAGAAAAATATATCTTAAAATAATATTTAAAGATCAACATATTATATGGGTATTTTTAAGTAAAGACAATAAAATAAATTGTTTTTATTTTAACTTGATACTAATGTAATTTCCTCATTAACTCGTGCTCCAGGTATCGCCTGGCATTGCATTAGATATATTAATTGGGATATGTTAGAATTTTTTTTTTTATACTGTCATTTCATATTCTACTTTAATTTGCTTCAATATTTTAGTTTTTGTTACCATTATTTGTGAAAAATATTTCTCTTAAATGCGTTGTTCAGAATGGCATTAAAATGTGAGCCTAAAATTTAGTAGCTGTTCCTGTTTAAATTTAGACTTGAACGTCGCATTTGTTGATATGCGTCGATCAGTTAGTTGTTCCTTCTCCTTCATTGGCGGAGCCTTCTGACATCCATGCTTGAAGAGCACTTGACTCTTACGAAATTTAAGATTTTATTTTATCTATAAACTGTTTATTTATATGCATTTTTGCTAGCAAGCTGCCTTTAAGAATTCAATTTTTTTTTTATCAAAAATAAAATTTTACTAAAACTTTGGCGTTTTGATTAAGTAAATAGTGCACCACTTGGGAAATCCCTGTCCAAGTTCCAGAGAACCCTGGGGTGTTACGGAACCCAGGTTGAAGACCTCTGGGTTAGACGAAGATTATCAAAAATAAAAAGATCGTAAAGATATCCAGAAGGCAAGTCATCAGTCTTTACCAAAGACAATAAATCCCATGGAACCAACAATGTACTGTGAAGATGTACATTTTAGAAAGCTTCTTTTGTATGATTTGAATGAAAAAATTTAAAATGCATAGACATATGCGTGATATTTAAAAAGGGGTGTGGGGAGGAAGTTAGGGTTCGTCAATTCACACCCTTCTTTAGATTGTTTTCTCCAAATGTACAAGAACCTGAACTAAACGATGAGGGAAAATTTGCAACGTTGTAGTTTACAGATCTGTTTCTGATGCAGCGTTTTTAAAATTCCTAAATATTACACGGAGTGTCAATTTTTTCTTTTAACATGTTAAGAGTTAGCTTATTTACCCTTATAGTGTAGGAGAATAAATGCGAAACACTTCGTACAAAAAGAAATAGTCGACTCATATAAAAATGAGTAGTATGATGAAAATATGCTTCTCAAGAAAATAGTGAAGCAAAAATATAATATTTTACCACTAAACTCGTGAATGACTTTAGTGCAATCTTTGTATCTTTACTTCCTGTTGAAACTTTAGTGCAGCGGCGCTGCAATCGCTTGTTTTTACGATTTAGTTTTTAGTCTCTGTTTTGTCCTTATGTTATAAACGTGTTCATCCCACAACTCTGCGTCTGTAGCCCAATTCATTCCAACGGATAAGAGCAATAATTGGAAAAGAACATTTATGTGTGTGAAATTTGATATTAGAATATTTGTGAATACCGCTCAACACCAAGCGATGTCTTAAGACAGTGGCCTCTCTTCTGATGAGAGGGTGGGGGAATTTTCAAAATAACTATAGACGAGAGTTCCAACGGGTCATCTGTATAGTAAAAAGGGAAAATCTGTTGGTCTATGGGGGGTGGAGGTTGACCCCCCCCCCTAACTTCCCTTTATGTAAGCCACTGACTTAAGGGACGGATATTTTTTAAGGTGCAGAATCTCGCATAAGAGAGATGGGCGTTTGGTCAAACTTGGAGTCGAACCTTGGCTATATACGAGGGTAACTCTGAAATTTTTGAGATCCGCTCAGATGATAAGTTAGAAAAATAAAAAAAATAACTGTTTAATTTGAAAATACTGAGTATTTTTAACACAGCAGACGACTTTTTACTGACTTACTTCTAGTTGTTTAGAGTAGAATAAATTTTAGAAGAGAAAATGGAGTTGACGCGCGAGAACATTATCGTGTTATGATTTTAAAGCGGGGTTAAATCAAGACGAATGTGTCCAACGGCTGCAATTAGCATTAGGTGATGCATCTCCATATAATGCTATTGTATTCTGATGGGTTCCCCATAATCTGACCGAGTACCAAAAAGAGAGAGAGAGGAGCGTTTCAGAATCAGTAAAGAAACCCTTAAATTGTTAAATGATGGTAGCCACTGCATCATTTCTAAAATTGTAATGGGTGATGAAACGTACATACCGTTTTCTGACGTTCCAATACATCAAGAAAGTAAAATATGGTCTTTGAAGATGATCCCACGCCAACAATGGTGAAAAGACAACGAGCAATGAAAAAAGTAATGTATGCCGTTTTCTTCAGAAGTACGGGATTCGTTAAAGCCATCAAGTTGGAAGGACAGAAGACAGTATACCACTAAATGCCTTCCAGAAATTCTCCGAGAAGTTAATATAGGGACTAATGCTTCACCATGACAATGCATCTTCTCAAACAGCCCGATTAACAGTTGAGTTTCTTAACCAAATACAAATTAAAGTGATAGAACACCCACTTTATTCTCCGGATCTAGAAAGAATTTACGAATACGTCGTTTTCATTCAGAAGAAGAGATTGATGTGGCTATACATGCATTTCTTTCATCAATTCCAAGAAATGAATGGTTTGAGGCATTTAATCAGTGAAAAATTCGTCTGCAAAAGTGCATTGATGCTGGAGGAGACTACTTTGATCACTCCTAAAATTTTGTAAGTATAACTTTAAAACCTGGGGGAATCTCGAAACTTTCAGAGTGACCCTCGTACTTAAATGTCGTCAGCAATCATAACTCAGTTCCCGCCTGGAAGTCCATCGTATGAAATAATGGTGGTTGCTGTGCATTATGACCTCTTTGGATATTGCGGTTAACAGAATAAAACATCCGATTCAGCTTATTATTGAATTTTAGTTCAGAATGGCTGTTGCCAGAAGCCTACTGATAGTTAAGTAAAACGTTAGCTCTACCCTAGCTATGATGTGTTATCAGTCACTTTTCGGACCTGAGCAATCAAGCATCCCTTGTAATCCCAAGTGCTAATGTAAATACGACGAGTGCTGTCATTAGGATGCCAGAAAGGGCGGTTTGATTTATAAGCCTCATCTCAGGGTATGTAAATTAATTTTCTTTGAAGCCCAGAATTATATCGATCGCTTCTGGGGGGATTTCGATGCCCCGAGTGTACAATCATCTTGACTGCTAAGAGGATACTGGTCGTGGAAAAGTGTGGACTCTTGTAATCTTTGCCTATAAAGAGGAGAAACTCTACTTACTCATCAGGATATCTCTGAAACTATTAGCCCGACTGACTTGAAATTTGTTAGGCGTGTTCCTTTCATGGAATAGAGATCCACAACAAAAGAGTTTTACGAAAATTCGAGTTCCAAGGGATGTTTGAGATAAAAATTCCTTTTTTTAAAACTGTTTGAGTGATGTGAATGTAACTTTCGCACGCTTGTTGTTTTTTTTTAACGTGTATCATTTATCTATATTCTGTTCGTAAAATTTGTTTTTTGTTCCTTCTAAAAAAATCCATTCAACGTCGAGGTAGGAGAAACTAAGTACAAGTGAAAGGGTTGGGTTCTAGGCTTTTCCTCCCTATCTATCTGGGAAAGTGCATCCATTCCGACAGGAAAATCTTCAACTTTTTCAATGGATCACCCTTGATGAGTTTCCAGTTCATTCATGCTGCACACAGTAAGAAAAGTGGATCCCCATTCACTTAAATGCGCAGCTGCTTTGTCACTTATTACGATACGTTTGTTGATTCAGATGGTGACTAGCGGTGGGTGACATTCGGACGTAGCTCCATAATTTCTTTGTTCTTCGTCGATTCTTTTTTTCTGTTCTTTTAATAGGTGCATGTATTTATTATTAGGAACACTGTGTGTGCATCTCGTATTATCCACCTCCACGCTCATTGCTTAGTAACCTTTTTCTTTCGCCCTGCTTGTAAAATCTGTTTCAGTGAAACAAAAGAATGGACACGTTTATGACGCTTTCATTTGTTTCCTTCCTGTTATTTGATTTTTTTTTTTTTAAATTAGCGTCGCACTTTGAAGCAGCATGAAGACTATCGGCGACGAACCACTTCATTTCGAATCTCGGTCAAGTAATGATAGTGAGCTCGTACTCTACTCTCCGAACCGCGTCAACGGGAGTACTTTCAAATTAAATCACACATCAGACTCTCTCTACGACAAGTTGAGGGCTGGAACATGGGACTGGACAATTCTGTCCAGGAGTTCGCTACCAGGACCACTTGGAATTAACGTCACACTAGAACGACATTGACAATGATACAAAATGTGATGCAAACGCTCTTGGTGTCTTTTAGCATTCGGATCCCAAAAGTCGTTTTTGAAGGAACTCGTGTTGATGGCATTTGGCAAAGACACTCAATCTTAGAATTTTCCCGTGCCTTCAGGAAACCAGATGTTGTCAAATATGTAAAAATCGGAAGAATTAAACAGGCTGGCACGTTATTAGAATGAACAAAGAACGTTCAAAACAGAAAATCTTTTTGGTCAAGCCCTCTAGATCAAGAAATAGGGGTCAGCTGCCTAAAAACATATTTCGCCACCCTACCCTAAGTGTGACTAATTGGAAGAACATGACAAAAAAAAAAAAAAAAAACGATTTGGACGAAAGTTTTTGAGAATTCCAAGGCCTATACCAGGGGCTGTCGGGCCATGGAAGAACCTTGGCGATGAACATAATCATTTCGAAGTAGACGACGCTTGAAATTGGCACTCTTTTCTCCCAACATCCGCTTCAACGTAAGGATTTTCAACCTCGACAGGCTTAACGCACGTCACGACGACTTTAGGAAGGACGATTATCGAAGACTATCCTCATTCGGTCATGAACTCGTAACTTTGCCATCGAGGTTCCAAAGAGATCTAAACTGTTAATGATCTCGAGGGGCAACTTCTCTACAGAATGACAATTAAGTTTCATTTGGGGCCACAATAAGCGAATAATCGAGACAACTAACTCTTGGTCCTCAAATTTTGAGTAACCGATTAGTTTTGATCTCGTGACCAGCGTTGTCGAGTTCGGGGTTCGAGTCTTGGTGCCACTTACCGCCATGAAGGGCTGATGCACGCACGTTAGATCTATCCCAGCTCCCAATTTCTCAGTCTGTGGCGCGGCTTAAAAATTTAAAGGGGAGGATGAAAGCTCGGGTGATCATGTGATCGAGGTTCAGAAATACGAGGTCTGTCTCCAAAAGCCCTCGCGTTGTTTCAGAATACCACTTTAATTAAAATGAGATGAAAATATATGGAACCCACATTTTATATCATTGCAATAATTAAAAAAATACTGACTTTAGTGTGGAAATTTGAGTAGTTTTATTCTCTTTCAAAACTCCTCCTCCTAGTGTTCCAAAACCCCTTCATTAGCACATCCATATTCCTGCCTTCATGACGTGTAAAAAGTAAAAGAAATTAAATAAATCCCTCGCTGTGCGGTGTGGCGAACATTGTAGCAGTGGCAGAAAAAGACAATGCGCGAGCGCGCCCTTCCTGCGTGTAGGCGCGGGTCGTCGTTTTTGTGTCTCTGAGGGCCTTCTGGCTTCATTTGCATGCGGTTAGCACAATGGACATCCTGTCCAGTGAATGCTCCGTTGCTTCATATACCTTCTTACTTTGGTGCGGATTATGATGAGATGGAAATTTTGCGGGTTACTTGGAGAGCTTATTTTTCATGACTGAGATCGAATGGAATGATTCTTCCCCTTAGGGGATTCAGTCGCTTCTGCAGCAAAAAGAACTTTATTAAACAAAGTGCTTTTCGCAAATTGAGTCTTAATTTTTGAAAAAAATCATAGAAAAAAAATAGTATGTTTTATTTTTTTTCTCTGCTTATTTTCACTTACCGAATGTAAAATGAGTTTTGCCTGCAGGCGACGTTAACTGAAGATGGGCAAGTGTTTTGGCTCATTGTGAAAGCGAAGGAGATTATCGCCTTTTTAAAATGATTGCATTCATTACTTAACTTTGCATCTCAGAAAAGGTAAAAAAATTGTACCCTATATAAAAATCAATACATTTGAGTTTAATAAGGCAGTATTTTACAGTGTCTTTTTATCCATCGGGTGCTCGAGGCGGCCGCCCAGTGCGCCGGATCAGCTGGACTGGATTTTTTTGGTTATAAATTTCGATCAGCCAGTGCAAGGAAATCCCCGGAATGAGCTTAAATCTGCACTGGTATTTTATTCTGTTTATTTTTTGTGCTCATTTCATATCATCTATCGCTAGAAAAACATTCAATTTTAGAGTCAGGCGAATGCGACAAATGCGCCCTATCAAGCTTTTCTACAAATTTTTTTGAGTCTGGAATGAGACTGCTTGTTAAAATTCTTCTTACAGAATGCAAGTTTGTGTTAGCCACTTGCATCTCTTGTGGGTCTTCATGCAAGGAAACTTTTGCTCATCAATCTATCTCGACCCAAATCGGAAAACATTTTCTCTGGCCGTCTGACTGTCTTGGCGGGCCGCTATGGGTTTATGCAATTCTGAGTGCCATTAAATGAAACTGTTCAGTTTTAATAGTAAAAAGTTCATATGCTTTGGTTGCTATGTATTATATAATGAACAAATTTTTCGTTGACGTAATAAATCCATTATAATTTGTATGCGTTTTTATTAGTGTTAATTTCGATATATGTACATATAAAAAATTGATTACTATTTTTTGTTTTCAATATATGTTTAATTTTTTTAAAAAATTCTTTACGAAATTAATTTAAAATCTATTAACTTTTTTTTGGTGTTTTTTATTAAAAATAAAATGACAAAGAATTGTTTTTTGTTTTTTTTTGTTTTGTTTTTTTTGTTAGCGAAAGTTTGTTGATCTACGGCAATTATTAGGGATGTGGTCAAATCGCAGCCTTGGATTTAGTTAATGCAACAAATCAGAGTTCAGATAATTGTTTGAGCGCCAGTCTTTCCAGTTGCATTCTGGATTATGAAAAAATTGACAGAGAAATTATATTAGAATTTGGAATGAAATATACGCGCATGTAACGACAATTCCTTAAAATGTGATTTGTTGTGATATTTCTTGTTTTATGTACGTAATATTAGATTTTTGAAAACCGTTAATGGTTAATAAAATGTACATACTTTAAAACGCGATTATTTTGTTTATCGCATCATTATGGTTTTTAAACTTTTTATTGTTGTTTATTGTAATGATAGAAAATTGCCGGCTTTTTTCCCGTGTCATGACATTATTAAACAGTACTACCAGGAATACATTTCTCCCCCGTTACGGCATGTGTTGATAAACCTCATCCATTCAGTCCCATCCAAGGTATTTAAAAAGGCGCAGATTCCAAAATCTCTCCACGTTTATAAGCTGTCGATGACGTGGTGGGGAAATAAGGAGAGCCAGTTCAGGTGTCGTGGCTCTAAATAACTAGGTTCGTCGCCAGTAGCCCTACCGTTGCTTCAGAGTACGACGTGTATAAACACCCACGTCCATATGCAGTAGTGACTATTTCTATCAACGGGCTGGCAACCCTTGGAACTAGAAGGTGTTTCCGGAGAACCCCATAAAAAAGCATTTTAGAAGAATACATCTCAAAGTATCTTAAGTAGATGAGCATGCTATAAGGTTCTTTAAGTAAAGAAAATTTTAAAAAATAGTGTGTTTTTTATTAAATTTTTTTAACGTATTATTAATGTAATTTACTCATTCCTTCGTACTCCGGGTGAAAATTTAACAATTGGAATACGTGTTTGCGTTTTTTTATTCGAACTATCTAAATGTAGGTTTATTGAAGCTATCTGCAGCAGCATTTCAGATTCCGCGTTCTATATTTTGTTTTTGTTGCCACATACGCTGAGAGAAATACATCAATACATTGTTCTGAATAGCATTAAAATGTTTATAACTTCTTTGTATTCTGCAAATTTGCAACGTGTAATTGAGGAGCTATTCTTGCTTAAATTTAGACCTTTAGATCGAATCTGGGGATACTTCGAAATGACACACCTTCTGATTTATCCAGTCATGTTTAAAGCACGTGACTTTTACGAAATTCAATTTTTTTTTTTATCCTTTCAATATTTATTTATATTTTTTTACTAGCAAACTGCCTTCACACACAAGAATTCGACCTTTTATAAAAATTAAAATTTTACTGAAATTTAGGAGCTTTGATTAAGCAAATAGTGATCACACTTGCGACACCCCTTTCAAAGTTCCAGGGTACCCTGTTCCTCTGTTGTAGGGGATAAAGAAATCGACGCTTAGTTTTTTGAGTTTTCACTGTCGATGATGTCGTCGAAGTGAAATGTACGTTTTCAAATTGGAATGGAATGAAGAAAATAGGGCTTTGTCAAAACTAATTTTTATTTTGAGCGAAAATGGGTTAAGATGCATTCGGACAGGAGGAGCCTCGAAAGTTTCTGTTACAGACGGTCATAACTCAGCAGCCTCATCGGGGCACTCATCGACTACGAGTGGCGTGAGCATTTAGATCGAGTTTCGGAACGGAAGAGAAACATTGACATCCGGCTCATTCATTAACGCCAAACAAACTTCTCTTAAATTTTATGTTGAAAGGAAATTAAGATCCATTTTCTGGAATCGCTTCATCTCGAAGGAGGACTGACGAATTCGTAAGCGGGGAACATATCCGGAAATGCTGTTGCTTTAAAAAGATCACTTGTTCTTGCGAAGACTAGAGATCTAAAATGCTTTCAAGCTCGCTTGTATTCGCGTAGTGTCATCTTTGTCCAATTTGAAAGGATTTGGAGCTTAACTTATTTTCAAGAGGAAAAATGCCTCAATTTTTCATGCACCCTTTTTCTATGTTTGTAATGGTGTATTTCTAAAATTTGAAACTTTCCATAAACAAGCAATTTTCCCTTGAACATATTAAGTGAAGACTCGATACGCTTTACAAAAACAAAACATGAAACACATTCTATACCGGAAGAAATGTGAATCCAATGGCATAGAAATGAATAGTAGAATAAAATAGGCAGCTTACTATAAGACACAGCGTAGTCAGAATATAATGCATTTGCAATTTTTTTTTTTATCTGAAACAATTCTGATTTTGTGCTATTCATGTCTGTTCTGAATGAATCCATGTTTTCTGGTAAAATATAGGCTCCGTTCTATACCATAATACTAAATGAGCTTTATGCTCACTTTCCATGTTAATTGTTTGATAATGAAGCTAGCTGCATTACGAATGAAGTGAAATTTAATTTAAAAAAGAAGAGTGTATGTGTGCTTATGACCACACGATAGAAGTGATAACTTCAAATTTGTTATGCCGTATTGCACTTCATTATAATGTAAAATATTCATTGTTCGTTAGCATACCATTAAAATTTTCGATTCCTTCGCATGATTTACAGAACATTGTAATCATCACTTAAGAGCAGCTTAATTTGGGATTATTTTGTGTGTTATGCGTATGTACCTTTGTTCTTTTTTTTGTGTGGGTACATTTTATTCACTTTGTATCGTGGAACATATCTAAAAAAAACGAAGAGAAATCTAAAATTTGTATAACTCTTGTTCTGACAAAAAATTGCTGTGATACTTTTAACTAAATAATTACCAACTTTCCAAATACTACTTATTTTTTTAGTTTTATTTTAGAATGTTTTGGAGAAAAAAATGAAATGCTTCTATTTTTAAAAGGAAAAATATGCGATTTATATTTTTGGCAGCTATCGGTCTGCTTTCTCCAGTTGTGTGTTTTCATCATGCATTATTACTTTGTAACAGTACCATCTATTTGAAAATAATTAATAATTTCTCTTCAAAAATTTCAAAATATCAGTGTAAAGAATTTGAATTGTATTTCAGTGTGTAACTGCCTCTTACGTCATTACTTGGGGTAACCAAAAGTAATTAATAGAATCTCGGGGTAAATTAATATATTTAATGATATAAGATAGCACAGTTACAAAGAATAGACAATTACAAGACAAACATTTAGTGAGAATAAGTGAAAATAAGTAAAGTTTACATAGTCCAGGATTGGACATCGAAACGGAGGAACGCACGCTTGTCCAGATCCAAACTCTCTCTGACGATACTACAGTGTTTCGTACAGTCACACTTCCGGTCCAAACCCATATTGTAATGGCGGCACCGACATTTTGGTCTTGGAACTATACCGTGCGTTACAAGTGTTATTAAAACAATTTGAAAAATCTTACACTATTAAAATTCGAAGGTAAACAAACGTATCTATCTATCTATCTATCTATGTGCGTCTATCTTCTCACGAACAGCACCACGCAGAAAGTCGCGGAAGGTACCAAAAGATCGGGAATTTTCCGGGGAAGCCGTATTGCCTATTTATATTCCGATATTGTAATTAGTTAAAAAGATATTAATTAAAAGCCTTAAAACGCCTAATTGTTTTACCCCTGCCGGTTGTTTACTTGGCGGAACTTCCCTTCCGTTTCGGCCGAGCGGTTATCTTACGTTTTCCACCATATTAAAATTGTCATCTAATTTTCGGTGTCGAAATTAGACAAAAAATAATTACAGAATCGGAAAGATCATTTATTTCGCCACGACACGGTATAATTTTTTTTGTAAAATAATGATATTTTCTATTTTTTTCGAATTTTTTAAAATAGTGTTAAAACTGATGCGTTTTTATGAAAATTATTTCTAAATCGTTGGGTATGAATTACTTTTCGCGTTATTAAATCGATATTCTACACTAATTAACTTCAAGCCTTTCTCTTTTAGATCCATTCATTTAAAAAATAAAATTCCCCAAACTTTTTTTTAAAAGAATTTTTAAAAAGTAGTCTTAATTTTACTTCACATTGAATAACTTCGTCATTTATGATGATAATCTCACAAAACCTTTTTTCCGTGTGTACAGTAATATTATCCGTAACATATACGAAGATTGAAAAAATTGCTTCAAAATTACGGATTTTAAAAAAAAAATGTGATTTTCGTAAACTTATGTTTTTCTGAGAAATAAATTAAAAAGTAGTAATTTGTACATTTTTTATTTCAAAGTACGTTATTTTTGCAAATAGTTGGTGATGTTTGAGAGCATTAACGTAAAAATTATGCCCTTAAAATGAAGGTAATGATTTTTAAAATAATTCAAAATACGCGATTTTACATTTAGCTAAACATTGGCGTCGAAAATTAGCTTTGCGCCAAAGACATTTCACCTGTTTCGCCTTCGACCGCATCTAACTCAAGGGTTACACTAAAAAAATTCTGCCTTAAACAGGGGGAAATCAGTAACTTTGGCGAGTAAAAAAAAAAAAAAATGCGAGTGAAAAAATTACTTTTTCGTCCTCCCATTCATTATTGTTGCCTATTTTCATTTTTCGCTACGGGTCCCGGTAGCGCTTCGCTTCTCTCATTTACACAGTAAAGCAGATCGTGCCTCTGCGAGTTCGAATCGTGGATGATCTCTTTTTTTTTCATTTCTGCTAATTTTTCCCACGTAAATTAATTTTACTGATAAATACTTATTTTAACATGATCCTCTGTTATTTTAATGTACTTTTTTTTTTTTTTTTTGCCTTCTAAAAGGTTTTTTTCTGATTTTTAATCATTTAAAGTAATTTCTATCTTTTTCAACAATTCGATTTTGTTCATTTCTGCTTATTTTTCCCACCCGTAAATTAATTCTCTCTTCTTCAATGATTGAATTCACTTGCTGCATCCCCACTGATCTGAAATTTACTTCATTTTCAGTGCTGCCATTATGTAAGCAAATGGTATGTCACAATTAATTGCTAAATGAGCATTTTTAATCAATTTTATTAAAAATAATTAATAAGTTAGTTTTGTATAATATAATTTTTTTCGCAGATACGTGTTTAAATAATTTTAACACAGAGTGGAATGAAAAACTATAAAATTAAAATTTAAAAAATTAAATGTTTTTATCAAATAGTATTTTTTTTTTTTGAATGTTTTTTTCAGTGAATGTTAGCATATAACTAGGTTTTCCCCCAAAAGTGGATTTTTAACACTTATATATGTTTAATCAAACATCTCCAAACGTTTCAAGAGCTATCTGTAGAATTTTTTTTATTAGTATTTATTGATAATGGATTTAAATTAATATATTTTTTTAAAAATTAAAATGCATTCAATGCATTTCTGAGATTCATTTAAAATATTTATCAGTATCGAAATTTTTGTTCTCTTTCATAAAACTTATAGTTTACTTTAAAATAATGCGTAATTGCATGAAACTTTTTTCCCCGTGTCAAATATTTCAAAAAATTCTCACAATTTTACTTCAAGAATTAAAATAGTAGTGAAATTTTGTAATTTTTAAAATTTATACTTTCTGTTCTTTTTTCAGCATATAACTATTTTTAAAAATGCTACAGTTTCGTTCCCGAAAGAAAACTATCTTTCTTTAAAAAATTTTATAGAAAAAAAAACAACTTTTTTTTTTACAAAACAATGCTGTTTTGCATATTTTATGATTTTTTCTCATATGAATCAATATCGTTGCGTTTATATAAAAATGATTTTTAAAACTTTCAGAATCAGTGATTTAAAAAATAAAAAGCCGAAAACTTTTTTGAACGAATTGTAATAAAACACTCAAAATGCTTAAATCAATCATTTAATAATTTCTTCATTGAAAAAAAAAATGCATGAAATTTTTTCCCGTGTGTCGATTTCGCTTAAAAATTACGGATTTTAAAGATTTTTTTTGTGATTTTCGTAAAATAAAGTTTTTGCGAGAAATAATACAAGCATTATTTTTGTAACCTTTTTTCTTTAAAAATTATTGTTGTTTCCAATCAATTGTGAAAACTTGGAATTTTCAATTAAAAATTGAGCCCTCAAAAATAATGAAAACTTTAGACATTCTAAAGGCTTTGCGCATGCGCGAGAATCATTATTATTTTTTCCCCCTTCTGTTTAACGCTCAGTGGCCAAGGTCAAACTTGCTGTTCTTGGCATAAGTGAATGAGTGGAATGAAAAATACTGTAAAAAAAAATATAATTCTGAAACATATATTAGTCTCACACACAGTATTATTTTCTTTTTGAATGATTTTGTGCAGTGAATGTAAATAAATTTCCAGGCTTTTTCATTCTTATATATTTTTAATCTAACATTCAAAAACAACGAAATGAAAAAATGAATAGTCCTTTCGATAATTAACGGTGAGAATTTTTGTATTTATTTTTTTAGAAAATGGATTTAAAATAATAGATATTTTACGAAACTATAGCAATATTTAATTTTTTTTATTATTATTTATAGATAATGGAATTAAATTAATATATTTTTTTAAAATCAAAGGAATGTTTCTATTATTTCCTTATTAAATTAATTATTTGTTAATAAAAAGTATATCGCCTATTATTTTGGATAAAAATACGTTCTAGAGACATTTTTAAGCTAACTGTAAGTAGCGATTGATTGATTAATGAAAACCTGAAAATTATTTAATTATTTTAGATTCCTAAAAATTATCTATTATTAAAAAATAATGACTTATTTTTACTCAAACATCAAAATAGTTTTCTTTTTGTTTAAATTTATTATTTTTTTTACTAAAGCAATATTGTTTTTGATATGTCATGAATAGAAACTTGAAGATAAATCTTATATCTGAGGGGAGAGTCAGGGGGAAAATAGTTCTACACTCAAAAAAGCCACTGTAACACCGTGCTATAGAAAGAGAACTGAAACCTGTCTGACATTAGTAAGATCTGGAAGATATATTTTTTTTTTAAAAAAAGGGAATTGTAGTGACGTTAATATAAAGGAATCACACATATACCAGGAACTTTGATAAAGGAAGGTGAATTTCCATGGCAGTATGTTATGCATTCGAAACAAATTTTAATAAAACACTCAAAATACTTAAAACAATCATTTAATAATTTCTTCTTTTATAAAGATAATTGCATGACACATTTTTCCCGTGTGTCGAATATTTCAAAAAATCCTCACAATTTTACTTCAATAATTAAAATAGTAGTGAAATTTTGAAATTTGAAAAATTTCTACTTTTTTGTCTTTTTTCAACATACAACTATATTTAAAAAGGCTAATTTTCACCCTGTTTGCCTATTCGAGAATTTTGGTGACGGACCTCGAAATTTTCAACTATTCTCAAGTGACGAGGACGACACCTGAGCTTTCACCCATCTTTAATAATTACCACACCACACCAACGCAAGAACAAATTTCGAAAAAGGGAGTTTTTATGACATAGTTAAAGAAATCACTCAGATCGCGCACGCACACACACACACAAGTGCTATCGGCCTGAGGGAAACACGAAATTTCCATGGGGATGAAGTTATTCACTCGGTAAAACGAAAGAATTGGAAAGTGAGTGGGTGATTTTTAAATTCGCACTGTTTGCCTATTCGAGGGTTTTTGGTGACAGACCTTGAAATTTTCAACCATGCTCAAGTGACGAGGACGACACATGAGCTTTCACCCATCTTTAATAATTACCACACCACACCAACGCAAGAACAAATTTCGAAAAAGGGAGTTTTTATGACATTGTTAAAGAAATCACTCACATCGCACGCACACACACATACACACACAGGTGCTATCGGCCTGAGGGAAACACGAAATTTCCATGAGGGTGAAGTTATTCATTCGGTAAAAGCCCGTGCAACGCCGGGCTAAGCGGAGAGGAAAGAAACAAAGAAATCAAAGTAATTTCGGAAAATAATATTGAAGTGCTGAATTTGTGAAGATTGAGTGAATATTAACGTCCCACTGTTCAGCTACACGAGGCCTTTTGGGGACGGTCCACGTAATTTTGAACCATGGTCAGGTGATGCGGACGACACCTGAGCTGGCACCCCCTCTCCTAACTACCACACCAACGGGAGGACGTTTGAACTCTCGATTTATTTTACGTGCAACCGTTCCCCTACACGGTGGGTCTTCAGTGGTACTAGGATCGAGAATTTGTGAAGAGAAGGGAAAATGTTAAGCAACAAAGCCATCACACGCACTCACGGGACATGCTCTCACATCGTACGCGTGAAACCCCACAAAAGTGTTGGCGTTAGAATAAAAGGAGGAAATTAACATGGGGATTAAGTTATACCCTCGGTATAAGCCCGTGCAACGCCGGGCCATTAAAGCTAGTAAATACATAAAAGTTGACAAAACCATTTTCAAAAATATTGTTTCAATTTTGATATTTGATTGCTTGCTTTATTTGCTTTCTCCAAATTATAGTATACTTTTACTTTTAGTTGTATTTCTTAGCATTACGCTGCCCCTTCACAATAATTTAAAATTTCATCATGTTTTCATTTCGAAAATAGCGATTCATTTTCTTTAAAAAAACTTTTATAGAATATAAATTTTTTAATGAATAAAATTGTGTATGTTTAGTTTTATTATTTATTATGTAAATGATTTCTTTGGTTTACAAAAAAGTATTTATCTTTCTTTCGTTTGAATTTTTATAAAAAGTGGATTTGTATATTTGGAGAAAGAAATTCTATTTTTATACATAAATGTAGTGAAAAAAAAAATTGTTTCGATTTTGTACTGGTATAATTTGGTAGTATCGAACAATTTTCTAAAAGCAGCATTGCATAATCGAAGTGCTATCGGTTTTTAAGACATCGATTATCAATTTTAGTTCTGGATTTGTTTGCATACCAGAATGTAAATTCATCGATTATTAGAACAAGAATGCAGTATTATCGATTATACATTAAGTTGGCTATATTTTCAGCTACACTGGTGGACTTTTTTCTTTCTTTTCATTGTTTTTAGAACAAATGAAAGGGATAAATTTTTATTGCCTTTAATATTACTTTTACTTTTCGACAAAGTATTGTGATGCCACGAAATAGAGAATTCGGCCGCCGTGACGTCAGTGTTTTTCTCCATTCGGTGGATTACGGCTGTAGTGTAATTGCTTATTCGCACATTTCTGTTTCCTTTGTTCTTGGTCTGCTGAAATGTGTAATGGGTCTGTCTCCCAGTGACGAAATGCATTGATTGGGTTCTTTTTTTCACCCCTCTTTTCGGATGGGAAGTGGGACGTTTTGAAATTTTCGATTCGCTGTAATATGTGTTTTGCCTCTTCTTAAATAGATGCAACTTTCGTACAAAAATATGTCAATCCATAGACGTGGAAGGTAGAAGTCGAATCGAGAAAAAATGATGTTGAGAAATTATAAAAATAAAAGATAGCGAGAAAACCTGTGGCGAACGAATTCATTGATTTTGGTTTGAGTATCAGCTCATAATTTTATTTTTTCGAAGAATCAAAAATAAATAGGTAAGTTCTTTGATTATTCATTAAGTGTTGATATATTTTGAGGTTATTTACGCCAGTGGTCTTCAAACTTTGTTGGTTCACGGAACTCTTCAAACGATTAGTTTTTCCGAGTGACCCATAAAAAAGAAAAACAAATCTTAACATAAATAAAAGAGCACGTTATAGGCATTTGAAATAAAAACAAAAAAATACTGTATTTTTAATAAAAAATTTTAGCATAATATTTATGTAATTTACTAATTCATTCATAGTTCAGGTATCATTTGTTTATAATCGCATTATATTTAATAACTAGAATATGTGTTTATTTTTTATTTATTTATTATTTTTTGCATTTTTTTATGCATATTATTGCAGTCTAGGTCTATTGAAGTTCTCTGCACAGTCATGTTTCTTATTCTGCGTTAATTTAATCTACATTTTGTTTTTGTTGCTACATACGTTGAGGAATATTTTTAACTTAAATACATTGCTCAGAATAGCATCATAATGTTTATAATTAATTGTGAGAAAAACTTGCAAATTTTCAAACCATAATTTAGGAGCTGTTGCTGCTTAAATTTAGACTTTAACATTAAATCTGTCGATTAGTTGTTCCTTCTGATTTACCCCTTCATGCTTGAAACACACGACTTGAATGAAATTTTAGATTTTATTTTATTCATAAAATATTTATTTATAAATATTTTTACGAGTAAGCTGAAAGGCAGTTTACTTGTAACATTTTTTCTTATATTAATTTAAATTTTACTTATAAATTTTGATTAAGCAAATATTGATCTCTTGCGGAAGAGCTGCCGAAGTTCCGGGGAACATAGGTCGCTGGCTTTCTCAAAATCTACTTACTATATATAAATGGGGAAATGTCTATCATAGTTCTGTTGATTGTCCAAAATTTTGAAATAGAAGGATAACTATTTTAGAAAGGATCGTTTTTTACCCTTTTAATTCTTCATTTCATTAAAATTCAGTCAAATAATGAATGAAATAAATATTGTGATATGAATTAGTGGGTCTGTTTTGGCCCATCGATAGCTCAGGGGTAAAATTAAAATACTCATACTCAAAATTAAAAACACAGTGGACTGCGTTGTAAATATGTCTCTTTATTTCGAAGGCCCATGGCCAACTCCTCGGTCATTGCACTCTCACTCCCCGCGTCTTAGCGGGGGCACCCCAATCGCTGATCATATTTCACCTCCCCACATTTGGGAAGCGATCACAGCTTCTTACAAGTGGCGAGACACTCAACATACTGCCCGCCTTGACAAATTAAAAAAATTTTCAACATACAATCAAGCAACTACAAATACATGATAGATTTTACAATAAACAAAAAAAAACACTGCACACTATGGAAATACAATACATTGCTACACACACAGAACAATATCAAGTAATTCAATTACAATTAAAAGGTAATTTAACAATTTTAGTAACAGGTCGTTTATATACACCTTTACCTGTTTTTAATGTTACTACTCTAGTTATGTCATCTGTACCTGGATGAACCTCTACTATTTTGGCAAGATTCCAATTCAGTAATTTTGAATTATTTTCACCTTTAAACAAAACTGCTTCAATACTTAAGTTACAATTTCTAAATGAGTGGCTCTAACAACAAAACACACAAAAATGCAAATATAACATTTATACACTTTTTTTGCTCTACCTGGAATTAATTTTATAAGGAAAGGACCACAAAAATCCAGTCCTACTCTATTAAATACTCCCGCAATGCTTACTCTGGCAATAAGCAAATCTGCCATCATTTGGTTTTTACCTTTTGCACTTACCTTAAGACATTTAATGCATTGCTTAATTACACGTTTGACTTTGGATCTGCCATTCACAATCCAAAATTTGGTTCTTATGTTTGCCAAAGTAGCCTCAGCACCTGTATGCAAATAAGAAAAATGATAATGTTTAATAGTTAAGTCACAAATAAGGTGGTTGTTAGGGATTAGCATAGGATCTTTTCGTTCGGCAGGTAGATTGGAATGTCTCAATCTTCCACCCACACAGAGTATTTTCCTCTTGTCTAAAAATAGAGACAAAGTTAATAAGTTGATGGAATCTGGTAATTGTTGTCCTCTTTCAATACACCAAATTTCCGTTGTAAAATACACAGATTGTACCTTTCTTACTAAGCAAAGTAAAGCTGTAGACAATTCAGCTACAGTTAAATTGCGAGTGGTTATCTGTAATGGATTTTTCTCCTTGAAACGCACACACCATGCAAGGACTCCTTGCAGTTTCAGAAACGAAGAACACTTATCAATGATGGGAAGAATTTCGTTATTTTGCACTAAGAAACACATTGACTCCATTTGATTATCCTTCAGCTCTCGTTGGTAAGGTTCACAATTATGGATCTCATCGACGTATCTAGGAAAGTTCACTGCAGGCACTTCTAGAAAAGCTGGCCCAAACCACCACAAATCACTTTGTTGAATTTTCTCTGGATCAAGTCCTCTTGATATGTCAGCAGGATTTTGTTCCAAATGAACATGATGCCATTTATTCAACTCTTGGATAGTTACCACTCGATTTGCTACAAACGTTTTTAAGTTGCGGGGCTCGTTTTTCATCCACGATAGCACTATTGTGGAATCGGTCCAAAAGAAGACTGAGGTAATATCCATTTTTAATGCACATTGCACTTTAGGCATCAATTTGGCGAGTAGCACAGCACCACATAATTCTAAGCGAGGTATGGTTACCTGTTTAATTGGTGACACACGAGATTTACTCGCAACAAGCTTGACTTTTATCTTAGTCATGGGGCCTAATAAAACTCACGAGAGGACTTGCGGCTCGACGGCTATTTAGAGTACCCCCATGCCGCGAAGGGGCACTATATATTTACGAACATCCATGCCTTATCCGGGATTCGAACCCAGGCGTTACGGCACAGCAGCCAGCGTCGCTAACCACTATACCGGACGGGCGGCTTTTATTTCTTTTAATACTATCATGTAGTCCACTTCCACTCAACGGGAGAAGAGGAGTGCAGTCAAAAAAGAAAAATAAGAATAATCTTTTTGTCATTATTGTTACGAAGTAAATTGGATGAAGGATTCTGGTAGTTATAAGAATATTTCAATGTTTGTCATCAAACTACCACTCTCCTTTGAGAACTAGTGGTCTTAACGGATTATCTGGAAAAGGTGAGAGAAAGTTTGATTTTTCCGTGAGCATTGTTTATGATCAATAATGTTTAAGAATATTACAAAAGTTGACTTTCTAGCTGTATAAAGAGAAATCGGTGAAACAGTACATGGATCGCTTAAAATCGTTGAATTAAAAAAAAAAAATACTTTTGAAGTCCTCAGAATTTATAAAAGATAAGGTCTTCCCTGCGATCACAGTTGTGTACAGTAAAAATGAAGAAGAGTTGCGTAGGTTAGGCTCGCAACAACAAAAGGAAATTCAGTGTATTATGTTGTTGAAAGTATTCCTCCAATAGATCAATTCCCTAAAGCTGTATAAATAATGGTTACGTCCTGTACCAAGAAGCATGGGATCTATTTTTTGATCAAGTAGAAAATCATTTAAGCACACAAATGTGCCGAAAGAATCAAAATTTTTATGAAATGAATTGGCTAGAAAGTTGGTTTATATTATGGATGACAACTAGGAGATTATACGAGAAAACAAAAGCATTAATTGTGAAAGAGTACGAAGCTTTTGTTTGCTTAGTGAATTTTAACAAAACTAAACGACTCGAAGTCCTAGACATACATAGTATACGACGTTATATAAACGGTACTTACGCACGAACGCAATGGTATTGGTGACATTATATAAAAGGAAACATACATTCTTGCCAATTCAGCGCGTACGATACACGAGAAATCAGGGTTGCCAACTTAGCGAGTTATCTTGAACTTGGACATTGTTTGCGATAATACGAAAGTACCATATAAACATATATATTATATAAATATTTTTTATATAATTAGACTCATTGACATTTATATCTTGTATACTCATATATAAATATATGCTTAATTATTTAATCATTGTCCTTTACAGAAAATGGATAAAATAAACAAATCCCCCATTAATGGGCATGAAAAAATGAACTACTTAACGTCTGCGTGCGAAAATGTAAAAGAAAAAATAGTTAAGCCGAATAATTGGATACTCTTGCCCAGAATGAATCTGAAGTTTTCACTTCTTCCATGTGGTGATATAAGCACACAAACAAATTTTTCTTCTTCTTGAATCTTTGTAGGGCATTCTAACTGGAAAGTGGACTATATCCTACCTATTTTAATGGGTATGATAAAGATAATGTTAATGCATGTAGCTTAGAATTCAGTCACATAGGTCATAAAACATATTTCACAATGCAGAACCGATTTCTTCAATTCTGTTTTTTCCCATGCGTTAGCATAAATCGAATTTTGCACTTTGAGTCAAAAGAATGCTTTAAACACTGTGGCGTAGTGGGTGGGTTTCTCGGACAAATAAATGACTCCAAGGATGTATTTGTCGTTTATTTATTTACGAACACACATTGGACGACTCGCATACAACGCAAAATTAAATTATACTTTGTACAGATTTTAGAAAATCAATAAATCTCCCAAGTTGTCAACATATCTAGAGAAGGCAAAAATGAGCCAGAATGCATCACATCTGCAGATGCAAAATCTATTCACTTAGCTCGCTAACTGAGCGTGCCTCTTTGAGGTACAATAATGGAACACTCTGGTGTGGTACTCGCGCAAGGGCAGTACCGCAGATCAGTCTCGTTGTCATCTGGCGTTCTAGAATACTCTGCAGTGTTTATTACAACACGAATATGAATGCATTTTTTCATAAATTCCTAAAGGAACTAAAATTGGTTAACATCAGGTGAATCAGAAAATCATATATGTACATCATAGGACTAAATTTGTCGCCAATTTGAGAATTAAAACTAACAAAAAATTCATTACTTAAATTTAATATGGGCAATAATTAAGTTTAAAAACAAACAAACAAACAAAATTATCGTCAAGAATACAAGTACATTACGAAAATGTTAAATAGTGAGTGAATGTTGATTGAAGTCACGGCAATACGAGAACTATTGGTGAAGGACCTCGGTCGAGTGACGAGGACTGCACTTGAGTAGCACCTTCCTTTCTTCACCTTGCCTACGGGAGGATACTGAGCCTCGACGGGTGCCCCATCTACACTTTTGGATCATCAGTGGCACTAGGCTCGAACTCATGACACGCCGGCCACGAGATCGGGACCATGTCCACTAGGCTACCGCGGCCACATGCTTGTGCGAGAGACAAATGAACGACTAACATAAAAAAAAAAGTGTTAGTTGAGACCCAAAGGTCTTGTTCCACAAGAATAAGGAATGAGTGTATGGAGAGTGGGTTATGCAATAACTGTTTAATAATGCAGAAATTAAAACACCGAGACTTATTTACTTTAATGTTTAATTAGTATTATGCAGCCTATACTGAACGAGTAGGCTGTTGTGACCCAAGTATTTATCAAAGGAAATAACTAAATGTTCAGTGATATTCTTTCGGAAATTTGGTCATACAATAACATTAAGAGTTTTACCTTTTTAAAATTCAGTAATCATTTAAAATATTTATATCAAATAAAGGCATCCTGAATAAAAGTAAAATTTTTGTTTTTCGCTCGACTTAATCGCAAATAAGTGTTTTGGAGTAGCATTATGTTTGATGCAATTATACTATTGGCACTCCATACTTGGTAAGGTTTTCCATGTCCGTGGAACAAAATGGCGCTGAAGATAGGAGAGTTCCATTCCGCATTTTTCTCCTGCTTTTAATCCTGTGATATTCTTATTGGTAAAATAATAAACATCGCTTATCGAACCTATCGTCTGCATTTTATGCTGTTGACATGGCTGGGCGACAGCATACACTCCAAAGTATCATCTCTACTTATTTTTTTAGACGCCATTAAGGCAAGAATACTCTTTTTTTACAATGCATCTAAAAACCTTGTATCGACAATACGTGTTGCTCGCGGAACGATCGAAATAAACGACTTCTTTTATATTAGTTGAGATAGTTTTGTGGAAAAGAATTTCTCGGAATTGAGCAGGAAGAATTCGAACATTTATTCCTCAAATTTTGCCGAGTCAATGGATTTCTTTCTTTTCTTTCCAGGTTCTAAATAGATCTGTTTTTTTATTTTTATTTTTTGGACGCCATTTTTATTTGTGTTCTTTTTGGCTCCCCATCCTTCATTTTTCATCGTCTTTCTGTCATGTTGCCAAAAGCTATCTCTTTTAGTGTTTGCACCGCAACTTGACGTAATTTTCTCTTCCTTTTTTTTTTTATCCTCTAGGAAACATTTATCGATTGCGAGGAAGATAATTGAGGTTTTTAAGTTTGGTCAACTAAGCTTTCGTCATCGAGTATTTTTTTCTTCTTTTTTTAATATTTCGTAGGTACCTTCTATGTTCATGACGATATTTAACTCCATTAATACGTATTCAGTTCCGTGCCTTTGTTAGTGTATCTTTTTAAGGTTCATGTGCTATTTATTTTCATTTATTTTACTCTTTTGCAAAAATCGCTTTTGGGCTTAACTTCAAATGATAACGAAAATACAGACACTCAATTATTTTTAAGTATTCTATTTACGAATTTCCAAGTTCTCTAACCGCACTCAAAATTGTGTGAATTCCGTTAAATAATCAATGGCGTTTCACATTCCACAACAAAAGTTCATTATTTCTAATTGCAATATGCAGATGCACAAACCATCCATTCTAATTTCTTTCATCAAACCTAGTGTGGGAACTAAAATTTATTTCATCACATTGGATGTCCACACGGCGTAATGCGGATCTACCCTAGGTGTTTTCACTTGGCTATGGTTCAAAATGACGAGGTTCGTCGCCAATAGCCCTAGGGCTGCTTCAGACTTTATTAAATACTCACCTCCAGCGGCATGTGAATCTGAAAAATTTTCAACTGTCGGAAAGAGACTTTCTCTTTGTTCTTCGCGTAATTTAATTTTCAAATCCTCATTTCTGTGCTGCCTTCTTCAGATTTCCCATCACAGGAGGTTGTGGAGGTGTCTGTTACATAGTGGCCACTCTTTTATGACATGTACTGTGTTTTTAAAATCTTGTGAAAATGCAAAGTGTGATCCAGTGGCGTTGCGTACACCCCCGCACAGCTGGAGGGAGGGGGGCAAGATTCTAGGGGGCCAAAAGATTGACTGACGCCAAGCACATATTTCACCAATTTATAGAACATCAAAGCAAAAACCTGACTTTACAGGGAGCTTTAATGTTCTAAGTTACGTCTCTGGTGTGATCTCAGTTTTTTAACAACAAATTCCTGAAATATTGATAAGATATTTTATCTGTAAATACAAGTGTATCAAACTTTTGCCTGAACGCCAAATAGTAAGTGAAGCAAAAAATAGTTAAGGTATCCAAAAGCCATTCAATATGCATGCGCATACTTTGGGAGGGGTGTAGTGAGCGGTCGCAATCGAAATTGTCTTGCTCCAACTGGAATTTTTAAAGTATTTAAAAGAAGTTTTACCTTAAGCAACTTTTTCCATTCCTTCAGAAACTAAGGACTGTCGAAGATATTCTTATTTCTGTAGCTCAGTGCAAGACATCATAATTAAACTGAATTTTCGCGAAAAAATCTCCCTACCAATAATACCTGAAGTGCTTCATTCTGGAATTTCATGTTAACACAAATAATTATAAAATTGATTTTGTGATTGTTTTTGGATAGATATAAATCATTTTAAATACCATTTTTATTCACCGTTAAGCATGTCATAAATATGGAATGGGTTTTTGACTCTCCTGTTGTGGATTTAAGTGCTCCCGATCTCGTTCATGTAAATAAACGTTACTGCAAATCACTTTCAGAAAGGTCTTCCATGAATGACATTTTAACGGATGAATTAAACTTTTTATAATTTAGAACTACCGTGAAATCCGGCGCATAACGCTCACTTTGAACACAAAAAAATAGGATCGAAATTGACAGGTGCGCGTTATACGCCGTGTACAGAAATGAGTGCTTTAAAAATAAAAAAAGTTATGCATAGGGGGGGGGGGATTAGACTTCTGCATGGATCGAAATACTGTTTATTTAAAAGAAATGGCATTGCTTGTGTGTGAACATAAATGATTACAATTCTAGAAGTATTATTTTTTTCTAAAGCTTGGAATAATAGCGCGAATAAATGACTTCGAAACATAAGACCATTGCGCGCGTACATTTCAGGTTCCTTCGTTAAAAGAGGGTGCGCGTTATTTGGCGAATATACTTTAAAATTGCAGCTTCAAAGTATAGGTGGTGGTCAAGGTATCGGACTCGTGGCTGTGTGCGTGGCGTGCCATGAGTTCGAGCCCAGTACCACTGAAAACCGGCTATGTAGGGGAGCGATGCACGTTATATTTGTTTCCTCCTGTTGGTGTGGTTATTAGGATAGGTGTCGTCCTCGTCACTTGACCATGGTTCAGAATGACGAGGTCCGTCGCCAAAAGCCCTCGTGTAGCTGAACAGTGTGACGTCAATATTCTCTCACTCAAAGTAGAGGTGCGCGCTATACGCCGGATTTTACGGCAATTCAAATGTTTTCATTGATTGACAAAATGCCAAAGGAAAACAATTAACTACAGAAATAACTGTTTTGAACCCATTATTTTCAAATATTCAGGGCCATATAGGTAATTTTTTTTTTCAATAGAAAATTTTAAAGGCAAGAGAGAGTGAAAAAGAATCAGTTTCTAGCAGTCTGTTATTTACTTTTTTTTTAATTACATAGAAACAGAAAACTGTGAAGAGTCGCAACCCTTTATGCAAAGAGCCACGTGCGGCTCATGAACCACTGCTTGCGGACCATCACCATATTTCATGGTTGGAATTATTTGTTTTCGATGTAAAATTTGTTATCTTATTAATTACTGTTTCTAATTTTTTGTGATCATAAGTCGCCTAGGCTGTAATTCGAGGAAGTGTGTATCTAATCGAATTCAGGACAATAGTTAATCCTTGCAATGTATTCACAAAAACTATTTGAGATATGTAAAGAATTTTAATCTATCATATTAATCTAGCCACTTTTGCTTTTTTCTTTCGTAAACGTAATTTAGAAAACACCTCATCAACTGTATCATGATTCTAATACATTTCTGTCCCAAAACTTCTGTTCTAATATTTTCCCCCTTCTTTTTTTATGCTTTTAAACTCTAATAAAATTCTTTCTAAGGGTTGACCTTTTCAATTTTCATAAACATAAATATCACTCACTTTTTTACAATTTCAATTCCTGTTACTTTTTTCTTTTACACCATTATTCTTTTATATTTGCTAACCCTTTTTTTAAAAAAGAAAATGTATCATTACAGACCAATTCCATTTTTCTAAAATGTTTTTCCAAATTCGTTCTACTAACGACATCCGGTCTCTATTTTTAATGGCCAGTTTAACCGTGTCCAATTAAGTGCAACTAACTGGGTTCAAAACATTTCAGGCAATGCCAAAACCTGTGCTCGCTTGCTATTCTGGGCCTATCGATTATATCTGAGGGGGGGGGGGAGATTGAAGTAGGGAGTTGTGAGTGTGTGGAATAGTGGAAGTTGAAGTAATTGATTGGGATGATAGACAGAACTTAGGGTTACCAACCGCCTGACTTAGGACTCACGTGTCTTACATTTTCGTTGCTTTCTTTTAAAATATAATTGGCATTTTCGTATATTTCCCTAAAAAACTTAATGAAAGTATTGTGTGGTCAGGCCAGATGTCTTACCGTACGTGTAAACAATTTTTAACTTTATAAAAATTCAGTTAATGTAATGGCTTAATTATTGGATAAATATTACCTGTACTTCTACGAATAATTTTAACTGTTTAAAATATTTTTACACACATATTACTATTTCTATTTATTTCTACTGTATCTTTTTGTATGTGTGTGTGTGTGTATTTTATCTTTATAACCATGAATTATTTACTGGTAACATTTCGATTAGAATCAATACTGATACTAATCGATTTTCAAATTATTTTGAATTCAGATTGTGGCAACATGTTTAAAGAATTAATAGTGATCATCGATTGCGATTCCTTTGCTACGAAGTGATTTAAAATTAAAATGAAAATTTTAAACGTTTTTTTCTTCCTTTTTTTTTTCTTCTTTTTGTACCAACAAAAGTAAAATATTTGATGTCATTTCTCCAAATTTTTAAATAAAGAAGCTAAAAGTTATACTTATTGTTTGTAGGTTGTGCAGAAAAATAGAAAATAGAATAAAACGTATAGAACTCATTCATAAAATAGGCTCTTCCTAACTTTCTGTTTTAACCATTTATGTATCATTTAATTAACACTTTTTGGAGTTGACGCACTTTAATTTTTTTTTCTAAAAAAAGCTTTTAAAATTATTTTACAAATTATTTTTTTAAAAAACTCATTCCTACAAACTGATTCATTTCAAAAATTAATGTTCCCCAACAGAGATTAAGAGTTCAATTTTCGAAGAATAAGTGATGTGTGTTTGGACACAGTGTCAAGTCTTGGCTTCGGTTAAAAAAAAAAAGTTATGTTTATCTAGGTTGCTTTATGTAACGACGTGGAAGTGAAAGATTACTCAAGGAATAAAAAGAAAATATTAGATTAAGCTTCTGTCGTATTGTTGTGTTCTATAAAATATAACATGAATCAATGAAATTCATTAAAAATTGTCAACACGAGGCCTCGGCAACCCGTGGCATGCGCGCCAGATTTGGGTCAATTTTCAGACGCACTCGACACCACACTACAAATTTATCAATTTTTGATTGTATGGAGTTTTGATAATTTTGAAAAGGAAATTATTGAACAAACATGTTCAGAATTATTTGGAAGTATCATTTACGGAATTTTATGAAAACAAATCTGAAAGCTATAACTAAAGAAAAATCGACAGCTATTTTTTAAATTATTGGATGTCGTTGCTGGTGAGATTTAATTATTTCAAGAAAATTGAATGCATTCACAGCTTTTGGTTCTGCGTATCTTATGTGAACACGTTTTTTTTTTTCACATGAAAAACATTTTAAGTCCACAAACAGAAGTTGTTCAACCACTGAATGTTCAGAATCGTGTCAAATTGAAATTTGCAAATTATACCTTTGATATTGCGATATGAAGTAGAGCGGTACAGAGACAAGGTTAATTGATTTTATTATTTAACTGTTAATGTTATGAATGCATTAAAGGCAGATGTGGGCAATGAGCGGCCCGCGAAGAGTTTTTGTGCCAAGGCAGAAAATGCGCTTTGAACCGAGATTTCTTTCTCTGTTCTCGTGCGCGGTCCAAGATTCGTCTTGCATTTTTCACTCATGGGAAAATGAAAGTGTTTCTACGAAGAGATCATCTGCAGAGTTTGCAAGACGAGGTCACTAGAAGAGATTTCGGAATTTTAAAAAAAATTAAGCCTAAATTCAATTGGCTCTGTTATTTTATTACTGCTGATATTGATACAGCAACTAAAGAGCTGCAGCGTGAACCAATTGACTTCCAGTCAGATCACAGTGAGAGGGAAATGTTTAATGCTATGACATTAACTTTTACAAATCTTTGTCAGCTGAAAAATTTCCTAGTATGAAGAAGTTTACGGGGAAATAGCTCTTTATATTTTAGTCAGCATATATTTGTGAGCAAAGTTTTTTCAATTCCTACTATTAGTTCACTCTCTCCCTATATATATGTCTTGTTCAAATTTTCAATCGTTTACAAAATACTTTCTGTTCATCCATTAAATTCAAATACATTTTTTTAAACTTGTAGTGTATGACACTTGGATGTTAACACAGTTTTTTCAAGTATTAATTCATTAATTTAATTAAAAAATGAAAAATAGTAACAAACAAAAATAATAGCCCAACAGCATATATTGAAAGGAAAATCGTTCGTTGTGTGCCTGTAGCGCAATGGATAGCGCGTTGGACATCTAAGATTGGGATCGAGGGTTCGAATCCCACCTGGGATGGCCTATACTCCGTTTCACCTTAAGTTGGCAGCATTAGGAAGCGTAGAAAATGTAACAATCCGCTTGAAAAATAGTTCCAACTTGTTTTGGAATTTAAATGAAAGCAAATGCAAAGAAAATTGTTAAAAAGTATCGTGTATTATCGAAATTGTGATTTTAAGGATATATTTTAAGTTAATCACATCTTAAAAGCATTTATTCCTTAATACCTGTGAACGAATACAGTTGAAAAACAACAATTTGATGAAACTTCACTTGGCTAAAAACCGGTTTTTAAGATTACATCCTTGGCGGAGTTACCTAAGCATTCCCGCCAAATCAACGCCATTCGCTTTGCTATCGTTTATATGTACTATTTTGATATCTTATGCTACTATCTTTGTTCTTGTTGTTGTTTTTTTGACATTTTAAACATGTGTGTGTGTATAATATTTAATACACAAGCAAATGGTTTCACAATTTTAATTTTTTATTTAACATTTTAAATCACACACCTTATTTAAATAAATCAAATTTCACGTTTTCTTTTTTTTTTGACAGTCTTTTTAAAAATATACACTACATAATGAGCTCCTTATCTTTTTTCCCGAAGTATCTTAATGTAAATTTTTTCTTGTGTTATGCTTTCATTTTGATTCTAAGCGCTTCTTACATGAAGTGTTAAGTATACATATATATATAATTTGATTTAGAAATATCTGATAAAAGAGCATTGTCCCTTTGAAAACTCTTAATGGAACATTTTTACAATAAATATAGGTCTAAATTTCAAAATAAATAATTTTTGTTAAATAATTATTTTCTCCTTAAAAGTTATGCATATTAAACTGAATACATAAACTTTGCATATAATGTCAATAACATAATTTTTAAAGTATGCATCGAGATATTTTTTTCAGATAAACTATAAATTTTATAAAAGATAATAAGTTTTAATGTTGATAGTTTTTTTTCTATATATAATTAATCCCAAAACTTTAATGTATGCTTCAATATATCTTAAGTTAACATACATGGCATTTATTCATGGAATGTGAATAATTATTACAAACGGGTTTAAAATAGTAATAACCGAGAAAAGGCGATTAATTCTTAAAAAACAATATAGAAATTTATATTTTATAAGCAGATGTAAGAAATGAAAGTTAAAGAAAAATGAGCCGTTTATTTTGAAAGTGGCCTAAGTCACTTAAAAAATCAAGTTAATGAAAGTATGAATTACAATTTAACGGTATTTTTTCATTTAAACAACGTTGCTATCAATATTTTGAGAACTATTGAGATTTTGTTTGAGAAAAGTTTTGCTAGTTTGTTCATCAATATTTCTAAACATATTGTGAAATATCTCCTTAATCTTAAATATCTCCATTAAAAAAGTAGCTTATACTATTTTCAAAAAAAAAAAAAAAAAAAAAAGCTCCTACAATTTTAAAGAAAATTTTTCAAGAGCATTTTTTTCCACTCGCCAAATATGGTGATATTTATTCGTTTAGTCACACTCTTCTCCTAGAGTAACCCGGCAGCGGCTGTGATTCGGTCATCGTACCCTTCCTAACGCTGCCAACTTGAGGTGAAACGGAGTATAGTTTCTGAAAATGTGATTTCTTCTTTGCTCTACTATTTTATCAGAATAATTAAATTTAATTAATGAATAAATAGTAATAAACAAAAAATAGTCCAACAACATATAAAGAAAGGAAAATCGCTTTCTATTTTGTCACTTAATATTGTGATTCTGTCATGTGTATATACATATTTATATTAATTGTAATTATTTAATAAAAAGTAACTAAAATAAATTTTTCTTTGTTAACTGAAGTAGAAATGACTTAATCTTTTTTTTTATATCTATTGCTTGTTTTGCATGAAGATCAACAAGAATAAATATAGGTGCAAGTAGGCTGAATCAATTTGCTGGCTGTGATGAGATTTTTAATAAGCCATCTCACTCCTAATTGAAAAAGAAAAAAAAAAATTGTTGAAAAGTGTGACTCTGGGTACATTTGTCTCATTAAACGAATTCTAAAATTAAATGTTCTTGCTGCTGTAAACAATATGAAATTAGCTCTATAAATAAATTGAATAAAGTGTCGCTGTTTTATTTAACTTATATTTATTATTTTTTTATAATGAATTCAATAATTTTAAAAAGGTGCGGCATCTTAATATTTTCCGCCCTTATTGTGGCCTGCGAGCCAAAACAAGTTTTCCGCCCGTCATCTATGAAATTCGGCTTTCGTCTTGAAACCTAGAGTGGTGTATCGATTGGAGGGCAATAACCATGAAATTTTCCTATCGAGATCTTTTTTTTTTTCCCTACAACTTCTGATAATATTTGCTAGATATCTGAGAACACTCAAATGAATAATTAAAATAGACATAACAATATATTTTCAGAAGTCGGTGATAGAAAATGCAATTCCAGAAAAACCTTTCTTGTTCGTTGCCCTTCCTTATGCACATCATTACATTCAAATCGATGCACTACTCTAGGTTTGAAGAGGAAAGTAAAATTTCCAGTGAGAAATGGCCGGTCCTTCATTAAAGATAGAGCCTTAAAGAAAACAGATTTGTAAATGCAAACATCTGTGGATTAAATTTTGCCATATCTGTACCCCTTCTTCAAATTGTGTTGCCCGTCATCTGGAAATGTTCCTTGGTTTGCAGCGACCGGCTATTCATAGTTCAATCGATTCTACCTGAACGAGTTTTTCTTTTAATGCATGCCTCGGGAGTGACGGTCCGCCCACAAAGGAGAGGGGGTAGGCGATAGCCCCCTACCGTGTGATCGTGAAACCCAGTCATCGTGGTGTCGAGTCTCGATGGCAATTCACGCCCGCAAGTTTTTTTCCTTTGGGAGAGCTGCAATTGGATACGCGTGTTCGCCAGCGTTTACGACTGTTGACTTGGTTGTGTTAGAGATGTCAGTTGTTTTGGGTAAACAGAGGTTGTTGTCCCTCATTTTTTTAATGGACTGTGAAGGGTTGTATTAAAGAATAGGTTTCTTTTCCAAAGATAAAATGTATTAGTGGTTATATGGGAATGTTTTTTTTTAGTTTCGAAGAACGGCGTATCACAAGTCGTTACGTATCTAGCCTAACTCTTTTCGTATGGTTTTAGAATTTATACTAGAATTTCATCTACATTGCAACCGTGATCAGTGCAGCGGGCCTTGGAAACGCGATAGCATCTGTTAAGAGGATTTCTGTGGCCGTCTTAACCTAGTGGTTGTGGTCATGAGTTCGAGCCTAGTGGCACTGAAGATCCGCCGCCGGCACGTTAAATCCATCGAGGCTCAATGTTCTCTTGCTGAGGTGCTATGGACATTCGAAGAGGGGGAGGGGCAGCTCAGGTGTCGTCCTCGTCACTCGATCACGGCTCAAAAGGACGAAATCCGTCGCCAGTAAGACTTTTGTTGCTTTGTAGTGCGACGTTAACATACATTTGCTGCCGCTCATAATGTCTCCTGCATATTTTACCTTACAACTTTTACTTTCACTTTATGGTTTTTTCAGGAATAAAAGTGCTCTCAAATTAATGTTATGTTCTGACTTCGCTGTCTTACAGGAAGAAGCATATTTTATTATGCTACTCATTTCTGTTTTATTGGATTGTCATCACTTCTGGTAAAAAATGTGCGCATACTGTAATGCGTATAGAGTTCTTACTTGACTTGTTAAAGGAAAAATTGTTTATTTGTGGTATGTTTTTAAAAAAAACATACTATTATCAACCGAAATTAGAAGTGATTTTGCTTGACACTGTCTCTCTGTCTGAAAATGTGTTCCAGCTCGATTACAACTTCTTTACGCTTAGCGAAGAGAGCCCCAAGTGAATTACTTTGGGGGGGGGGGGATTCAAAGCACTGTTTGAGAATGTACATCAAAACTCTTTTTTAACTGATTACACGAGTCATAAAAATCAACGTATATACTATAAAAGGTTATGACAGCAAAGAGATGTTTGTTTGTATTTTTATTTTTTAAATTGTCTTATATGACTGAGTGAAAGGTAACTTCGCGCATTCCAAAGCAACACGAGGGCTGTTGCTGACGGACCTCCTAATTTTAACATTCGGTCAATTGACGAGAACGGTACCTAAGCTGGCACTTCCTCTCATAATGACCGCACCACGCCAATGAGCCTCGACAGATTTAACGTGCATCGGGTGATCAGTGTTACCAGGACTCGAACCCGCTACACGCTGCCCATGACTACTGGGCCACCGCGACGACTTTATGCGACGACGAATTGTGTATTTCAGTTTATTTTTAAAGTTATGAAAGTTTCTCGCTCGTGTTAGTAAATGAGGAATCAGTTATTTTCTGCCTTTTGTTATTTTATTATGCTATTTCTCTTTATTTGTTATTTTCTCTTTTATTTATAATTTGCTTTTTGTTATACATAAAATTCGGTGGTATTAACTGTATTCGGTCCTCATTGTTTCTAGTATTGTTAGTTGTAAGTATTACGTTTTATTCTACTTTTACAGTGAACACAGAATTTGCTTGTGAAAGTAGTTCGCGGAAGGCTCTTACATTACATAGGAGTGTGTAGGATAATTCTTGAAGCTCCGATCCATCGTTTATTTTGAATTTGCGATATGTTATTACGTTTCTTATTATCTTCTCGAATGCCAACTGTCGCATTTATTCGAATGAAATTAAATGCATTCGGAGGATTACAAAATGTATTTCAAGTATCTGTATCATTTTCATCTATTTTGAACGATACACGTTTATACAAAAGTAGTTACTTTTGAAATAAAGACATGGCAAGATATTTTATCGGTGGAAAAAAGGGAATCTGTGTTATCATGAAATAGATAGAAAATGAAATTAAATTTAAAAATTCATTTTTTGTGTGACTCAACTTTTACCTGTTACAGTTACGGGTCTTAGGGTAGAGCAACAAAGGCTACCCTTATCGTATAATATAAAAATTGGATGGAAAATATATTTTTTTAAAATAATATGCCTATTTTGGTGGCAACAGCACTATAGCAGAATTTAATCATCGAATGCGTAATGAGCATTGTAGTTTATTAATAGTTTTGTTTCATTTTTCGCGTTTTCCTTTACCTCATTCAAGTGTGTTGTATTTAAATTAAACACTATCCAAAAAGATATTGACTTTTCAAAGTGGCCGACTCTTAAAATTTGTTTCTTTTACTTGCTACTTATTAGTAAATGAAGTGAAAGAGATTTTTTTACCAAAGCTAACGTTTTTTAGGAACACAAAAAATTTTCATTTTTGAAAGTAAACTCCACTATTTTGAAGAAACTACAATACCTTTTGGAAAAGATTCCTTTTATTTATTTTTAGTTCCGAAATTTTTATTTCATCCTAAGACTTTTCACAAACATAAATTTATTTTGTAAACATTAAAGAAAAGGTGCACAAAAACGTATTCTAGTGCAACGGTGCACTTTCGTCACTCTAATGAGAAAAGTTCCACCCATCGTTTATGTTCTAATTACTCGGCGTCAGTGACATTGTTAACTGAGTTTTGATTGAATTTAAATGACTGCGATTGGATATTAATGGAGTGCGGCGTCAAATGAATTGAACTGTGTGATGTGATGAGGGATGAATAACAATGGATGCGTCACCAAGCAAAATAATTCGAGTGTAAGGGATGAGAAAGAAACTTTTAATTTAAAAAGAATAAGGACTAAAAGTGTGATATATATTAATAAACAATTTGTACCAAGGATTTTAACAAATCTTTTTTTTTAGAAAATTCTCAATTTGATTTTAACTTTACGTTATTGTTTAAGAACTAAGTGTTCATCAATGACCGATTTTGCTATATTTTATTTGTTAAATTAATAATTTTTAAAGTTGATACTTATTTAATTTTCTAATTACAATACTTTATTTATTTAACTCGAATTGTACTCTGTATTTAGGATTTTTTTTTGTAAATCTTCTAAATTTAAAACTTTGAGTGCAGGTCATTCGTGATTTAATAGGCTTTAATTCCCCCCCCCCCTTTTCATCGCGTATAATTGATGTGTCTAAAATAGATTTTCCAAATAAAATTGAGTCACCAAAGAGAATCTTCAGTTATATGTACAGTTGGACCCCGATTTAACGAATTTCGTGATTTACCGAATTTATCTCTTTTCCCGATTAAAATGAAGGCCCTATTTAACGAATAATAAACTCGATGATATATCTGATGAATTTAGTCAGATGAAGACGCCCTTTTTGTCTTTCATAAACTTTAATTGCGGGACTACACTGACACGACACGAACATTAAACATATATGATTAAAACTTCGGTTGTGTGTGTATTATCAGGGCAACCGACCCTTCTCAATTACAGATTACAACTGTCCCAAATGGTAGCTCACCTGCCACACAGCTCTTTCACAGAACAAAAACAAAAGTTTCGCATTGCAGAGCAGCGCCCTCTATACGATTCAACCCGATTCAACGAATTTTTTTCTTTATCAGCTTGTATTAAAAAAAAGATTTTTTTTTCTGATATCCTTTTTTCTGTAACAGAAAACGATTTTTCTTGCTATTAGCAAATTTCGACGAGAAAGGGAGCAGACTTCACAGGTGCAGATGAGTCATGAGTGCGACCTATCGTGTGAGTTTTGAATAGGACATAAAACTCCTTTCTTATCTCATCCCACGCAAAGGATATTTTCTCATTTGAACGATTCTGTTACATTTGATGAGGGACTGTTCTATCGGTGTATCTGAAGTTCAGGAAATGGTTGATTTGTCGGAGTCTATGAACAGCGATTCGGATGCAAAAATTGATAAAAAAACTCTTGTCATGACTTACATTTCCATGTGTTTTACATTGTTTGGAAACTGAAAAAATATCTCATGCAGGCAGGATATAAATGACGAAGTATTTTCTTCTCTGCATAAAGTTGAAAAACAATTTTTTCGAGTCGGGAATCAAAAATATTTTCAAACAGTGGCGCAAGCAGGGGGTCCGAACACTCCCCAAAGCCCTTGAGAATTTTTCGATTGATGATAATTCTATATATATACTAGCTGACCCAGCCCGGCGTTGCACGGGCTTTTACCGAGGGTATAACTTAATCCCCATGTTAATTTCCTCCTTTATTTCTGACGCCAGTACTTCTGTGTGGGTGTGACACGTACGATGTGAGTGCATGGCCCTTGAGTGCGTATCAAGGCTTTCTCGTTTAACATTTTCCCTTCTCTTGACAAAATCAGCACTTCCAATATTATACTTTGACTTCTTTGTTTCTTTCCTCTCCGCTTACCCCGGGGTTGCACGGGCTTTTACCGAGTGAATAACTTCATCCCCATGGGAATTTCCTGTTTCCCTTAGGACGATAGCACTTATGTGTGTGTATGCGCGCGATGTGAGTGATTTCTTTAACTATGTCATAAAAACTCCCTTTTTCTAAATTTGTTCTTAAGTTGGTGTGGTAATTAGGAGAGATGGATGAAAGCTCAGGTGTCGTCCTCATCACTTGACCGTGGCTTAAAATCTCCAAGTCCGTCGCCAAAAACTCTCGAGTAGGTGAACAGGGCGAATTTATAAATCACTCACCCACTTTCCAATTCTTTCGTTGCAGTTTTTTAGTCCTCGGAAACGAAAATGTAGCCTTTTAAAAAATAGTTGTATGTTGAAAAAAGGCAGAAAAGTAGAAATTTTTCAAATTACAAAATTTCACTACTATTTTAAATGTTGAAGAAAATTGTGAGGATTTTTTGAAATGTTCGACACATGGGAATAAAGTTTCATGCAATTATCTTTTTTAAAGAAGAAATCATTAAACGATTGATTTGAGTATTTTGAGTGTTTTATTAAAATTTGTTCAAAAAAGTTTTTAGCTTTTTATTTTTTTAATCACTGATTTGATACAAATAAATATTTTAAATGAATCTCAGAAATGTATTGAATACATTATTTCATCTTAATCTGACATCAATAATGATTTAATTTTGAAAATTATATAAAGAGAAAATAATGAAAATTGAAGCAAAAATAACTTTTTCACTCGCCAAATTTGCTGATTTTCGCATGTTTAAGTCAGAACTTTTTGGTGTAACCCTTGAGTTAGATGTGAAGTTTCAGGTGAAACAGTTGAAAGCTATTTGGCGCGAAACCATTTTTCGACGCCAAGGCTTGGCAAACTGTAAAATCGCGTATTTTTTGTTAAAGTTTTTATTTTTTAGGGCTTAATTTTTAAGTTAATGCTTTCAAACTTCACACATTATTTTCGAAAACGATTGACTTTCAAATAAAAAATGTACAAAAAATACTGTTAAGATTATTTCTTGCAATAACGTTATTTTACAAAAATCACATAAAAAATTTTAAATCCGTAATTTTTAAGCAATTTTTTCACTCTTCGCACAGAAGTTTGATAACATTATTCTACAAACGCAACAACAGTTTCGTATGATAATCTTAATAAATAACGAAGTTATTCAATGTTAAGTTAAAAATTTCGACAATTTTTCGAAAAATCTTTAAAAAAAAGTTTTGGGCATTTTATTTTTTAAATGACTGGTTCTAAAAGAAAAAGGCTTGAAATTATTTAGTGTAGAATATCGTTTTCATAACACGAAAATAAATTCATACGCAACGATTTCGAAATAATTTTCATAAAAACGCATCGGTCTTAACTCGATTTTAAAAAAAAATCATAAAAAATAGAAAATATTATTATTATGCAAAAAAAATTATACTGTATCGTGGCGAAAGAAATGATCTTTCCGATTCTGTAATTATTTTTTGTCTGATTTAAAAAACAAAAATCGGATGTCTGTTTAAATAACGTCGAGAATACCGAAAAATTTTACCCTTTGTTCATTCACGACGCTAGGCGGGGAAAATAACGCGCAGGGTTAAGACAATTATGCGTTTTAAGGTTTTTAATTAATATCTTTTTAACTAATTACAATATCAGAATGAAAAATAGTTTACGTCCTATTCTCAGACCTACTGAATATACGCACAAAATTTCATAAGAATCGGCCGCACCGTTTCGGAGGAGTTTGGTTACAAACACTGTGACACGAGAATTTTATATATATACTAGCTGTTACCCGCCCGCTTCGCTGGGAATTTCATGATGTTTTATAAATTTTTACTGCTTATATATATGTATAAATTATTGATATCTAAGTCCTGCATTAAGAATTCGATTGTATTGAAAAATATACTTATACCTGTAACTGTCGCCTGTTGATAAAAAAAAGGGGCAGAACTCATCTAATTTGTGTTTTCTAAAAATCTCTAAAATTGAAGCATAGAATGCTTCTTTCGTAACCCAAAAACCAAGTGGATTCCCGCAAAACCAATTTTCGGTGGATCTCTACTCCGTAAATTGAACATGCAAGCCAAATTTCAAGTCTAAATCTTACAGAGAAAAAAAACAAAAGTTTTACTATCAATATCCCCGTAATCCCGTTGAGAGCCGTTTTCCAAAATAACCGCTCTTAGCGGATTTCAACTCAACAAAAGAAAAATGCAAACCAAATTTCATTATTATAGTCCTTGTAGCTCGAAAAAAGTAATTTTTTTGTCAATACGTCCCAGTAACCCCCTGCACCCCCCCCCCTAGAATTTGATTTGCTTAAAATACATTCTTAGTGGATCCCTATTCAACAAAAGAAACATGCTTTACAAATTTCAAGTATATGGGTCTAACAATTAAAAACATGAATTTTTTTCTGTAACTCCTCTTGACCCCTCGCAACCCTCCTTGGGGGTCAATTTTCGTTTTACTCTTTGTTAGAGGAACTCTATTCCATGAAAGGAACATGCCTACCAATTTTCAAGCAGGATGATCAAATAGTTTAAAATGGAAATATTTATCAATTACGCCTCTTAATCTCCCGAAATTAAACTTAGTAGTTCATATTCGCGAAACCCATTTTGTAGCGGTTCTCTACTTTACGAAAGGAATCTGCTTATCAAATTTCAAGACTGTACGTCTAATAGTTTAAAAATGGGGATAATTATCTCTAACGCCACTTGAGCCCCCGCAACGCCACTTCTGGGTCTGTTTTCACAAAACCAATTTTGTAGGGGAATTGCACACTATGAAAGAAATCTGCTTAGCAAAATTTGAAGACTGTGCGTCCAATAAATTAAAAATGCAAAAAAAAAATTATCAATAACGCCCTTTGAACCCCCGCAACGCGGCCTAGGGGTCGATTTTCACAAAACACATTTTGTAGTGTATCTCTATCCTATGAGAGGAATCTGCTTACCAAATTTCAAACTGTGCGTCTAATAGTTTAAAAACAGAAATAATTATTTATATCTGCCCTTAACACCCCTTGGGGATCAATTTTTCCCAAACCTGTTTTGTAGCGGATATTTACACCATGAAAGAAACATTCCTACCAATTTTCAAGCAGGGAGGTGAAGTAGTTTAAAAACGAAAATATTTATCTAGTACGCCACTAAATCCCCCGCAACGCCATTTAGAGGTCTGTTTTCACAAAACCTTCTTATAGCTGATCTCTACTCTATAAAAGAAATCTACTTATCAAATATAAAAACTGTGCGTCTAATAGTTTAAAAATGGAAATAATTATCTATAACGCCCCTTAAGTCCCGCAACGCCACTTGAGGGCAATTTTCACGAAACCCATTTTGTAGCGTATCTCTACCCTATGAGAGGAATCTACTTACTAAGTTTCAAGACTGTACGTCTAATAACTTAAAAATCGGAATTTCTAACGCCCCTTAAACCCCCGCAAACAATTGCTGCTAATTTGAAATTACAAACAGACACTTCAATTTTATTTATTTGTATAGATATAGATTGGGATTATAATAACTATTGTTTAAATGTGACTAAAAATGTAAATAAAAAAAAAGAAAGGATTAAAACTAACCGTAAAACTTATCAATTTTTTGTTTCTTGCATTGCTTTTTGCTTATGAAGCCTTGATTTATTATTTTTAAAAGTGCATCCGAAACAGCCGATGCTCTACTTAACTGAACAGTGAGATAACTATCATAAAAAAAAATTATGGCACGTGTCAGCGTATTATCACGTGCGCGTAAATTTATTATGTCTCATGAAGAGCATCGGTCGCCAGTAACCAAAACAACGACTTCATTAGCTCAGCTTGGCGTTCATCTTGGCATTCAGTTTCACGTTCACCCGTATAGTTTCCATTCCCGTAAGAATACGGGAATAAAATATAGCCTATGTCACTCCCCGTTAATGTAGCTTTCCATTAGTGAAAGAATTTTTAAAGTCGCACCAGCCGTTTCCGAGATTAGCCGGAACAAACAGACAGACCGACAGACAGACAGACAAAAATTTTAAAAATTGGTTTTTTGTTATGAGTACCGTATATACTTTTAGTGCATTGAGTAAAAAGCTGCTAATTTGAAATTACAAACAGACACTTCAATTTTATTTATTTGTATAGATATACGTAAAATTTAAATAAGTACTTGTAATTAACATTTTATTTTATTAATTAATGCTAATTATTAATTCAATAATTTATTTTTTGCTGTTTTTTGTTTAACAAAATCAGAAGAATCAATTGGTGTTGTCTTGAGGTATGACACGGAGTTGGGGACTTTCGACCATGGACACCCCCTTTGAAAAGTTTTTGTGTGCTACTGTTTTCAAACATATACTAGTCTCTATTTTAAAATTTCCATTTAACTGGTGCTTAATAAGTGTCACTAATAGTATTTTTAGCCGTGGAATAAAAAGTGTCCAATTTTTAAATATGGATATTTTTGTAAAGTTGCTTATGTAGAATTTCCTAAAGGTAAATGCAATAAATTTGTATCTTGTTTGAACTCCGATTTAACGAACAAAATGTTCGATCCTAATGAATTCGTTAATCCGGGGTCTGAATGTAATTCAAAATGAATTGAATTTTTAAGAGATAAACTTATGCTATGTCTGCCCCCCCCCCTCCCGCCTAAGTTTCATTTTTATTGAATCCTGGATAACGTCATCAATCCATTTGGATCTCGATCCATCCGAAGTGTCTGGATGTGAATGAACCTTAATTTATATTACTTCTACTTAAAAAGACTTGGTCAAGGAATTTTTAGTTTTTTAAAAGTTGGTTTTTTCTCACCTGCATTTCATTTCATTTGTACTTTCATCCATAGTGCTATTTTACACACACCACATTTGTAATTTATTGTTTTAAGTTTCTGTTGTTTTACATGGGTTTTACACCAGGTTTTCATCATATGTCCTGTCGCAAAAAAATTAATCAATTTTTGCTAAATCACACAAAAAAGCTCTTAAATTCTTTTAATAGGTTAGAAAAAGAAACATTGTACTTTTCTTTTCTCCTTATTTATAGAACGTTGTCGAAAATCGGGAAAACAAGCGGTTGGTGTAATCTTCATCGGTCAAAAAACAGTGCTTATAAGAATCAAAAAAAGAATGAATAGTTCTTATATATATAAAATGAAATATCTCCATTTTAATATTTTAATTCGACGTAACATTACATTTACTCAAACACACAGAACTTAAAATGGACGAAAATCTAAAATACATTGAATTAAGCCTAAATTAGTACAACGAAATCATATTTTCTACTACAAAATCAAAACAAAACACGCAGTTCCTGGCTCATGCGCAAAACGAAATGTCTCTGGCGGTAAGAGAGTGTTGCCAGAATCATATTGAGTATTCATTACTTAACCCTTTAGTGGGTTTGTCAAAATATTCGACCGATCGTGATTATGAATTACGAGTATATTGCAGAGGTCTTCAACCTGAGTTCCGCGGAACACTAGGATTCTCTGGAACTTTGACGACGGTTCCGCATTTACTAATCAAAACACCTAATTTTAGGAAAATTTAAATTTTTGTTAAAGGTTTGAAATATTCAAGAGCATACATTTATATATTTCTTTTACAATGAAAAACCACTCTCAGGAGTTACTTTTCTCAACAAGGAAAATCCCATAACTGCTTTAAAAATTCAATTCCATATTTCATTAAAAATCAGGATTCATCACAATAGAGCAACTGATTGAACTATCAATAGATTCTATGTTAAAATGCAGAAACGAAAGATAACCTTTATTTTGGATTTGAAATTTACGTGGAACATTCTCAAATTTCTGCAAAAGCTATAAAAGCCTTAATGTCTATCGTTACAACATATTTGTGTGAAAAGTTTTTTAACATTAGTCGGAGGGGGAAGGGGCAAAATACAGAAATGGATTGGATGCTGCTCATTAAATACGTTTACAAATAAACACAATAGAACCTGGCATCATATCATTATTAATATATTAAACAACTTTTAATAACAAAATGGAATACTTTCCTTTCATTGTTTTTACATAAAATACTTAAAACATGCTGATCTACTTTAAGTATTATACTGACATATTCTAGGGATGTTTGGAGATGGACTTTCTGAAACCACCTTAGAGCTCTTAAAGTTTCTGTGAATCGACACAGTTTGAAGACTACTAACTACAATATTAGTTGCATTGAAGTGGACCTTTTTGTATCTGTCAGAAATGGTAGTCGGTGTTAGCCTACCATGGACGCACTAATCCATCGGAATGTGAGCTTCAGTGGATTTCAAGTACACATCAGAACAGATTTGGGTTTGTGGGACTATTTACCATGGTTGGCAATGTGATTTTAATGACTTCTTCCGCTGAATTTGAATTTTTTACTGTCAAAAGGTGTTGCTTCCTCACTCCTGGTCTGTTTTTTTTTTAATATCTTCCTCCCGAAAAAATTTCCAAGTGATCTTTTGTCATTTCGCAGAATGAGAGAAGCGCTTGTGGCATCGATAATCGTCTGCTCGACAGCATCCTCGCAGCCAGTCCTTGATCTCATCCCAACCGAAATAGGGTTTTCGTACGTGAGAAGCATCCGATTCGTCTGCCGACTCGACGGCGACATGTACCTCCCGCTCTCCCCGGCCAATTAACAGCTGCCGCCTGCCAAAGGTCATGGAGGGATTCCTTTTACAAAAGATCTTCCTTCATATGCATCTTTTCCCCTTTTTTTCACTGGGTTCGCTTTTAATACACCACATTTATAATTTCTGTTGGTGTGAGTGGCAACGAAGCGAACGATTTTCTCACGCATGGAATCGAGAAAGAATTATTACAAGAGAAGGGTTTAGTTGTTCTGTGTTTATTTTTTGCTTTCGGTTTTCAAAGCGAATCATCTTCAGCGTAAGTCAGTGGGGATTCATATTCCTCTTTCTAAAAAAAGAATTCAGTGGTTTTTCACTTTTATTTAAAAACAGTAAACATAAACCTCTATAGTTATCCTATTAAAAATTAATAAAAATAAATATTTTATTTCTTACAATTTTTACTAATGGCAACAGTTGTCAATGAAACAATATTTTTGTAAGAATATTTCTTAAATGCTGTAAAAGATTTATACCAGATATGTAAATAAATATAATCTCTCTTCTAACAATATAACATTGCGAATTTTTCTTTAAGAATTCTTTTACGAAAATATTCTTTTCAATTTCATGGTCAAGTTCATGATAAAATTTCGCAAAAAAACTACAATTCATTAAAAAGAATATATTCTTTGGTGGGAATTTCTTTTACAAAAAACAAAACAAAAAAATGGATTAAGTTTAAAATTTATATACTTCTTTTAAGACGTACACTCCCCAGCCCTTTGAAACAGTGGCGTATCCAAAGGCCCTGGTGGTACAAAAAAAAGGGCCCTATCTTGGTGGGATTTTATTAAGTAAAAATATATGTATATTTTAAGTGTATAAAGAGCTATTTAAAAAAAACAGTCGTGCTTTGAAGAACACAGGGAAGCAAAGCTACCTACATGTATGCGAGTCCTCTTTCAAAACAACTGTGAAGGAGCTGTCGCGGAAGACGAGAAGTAGATGATAAAAAATTAAACACTCTATATATAACGAACAAGATTACGAAGAATAACATAGGCATTAGGAAATAAAACGATGTCGATGAAATAAAAGAGAGATGTGAAGGTCGGACTTTTACCTACTATTAACATGCAAATTAAAAATTTGGCTTACAATATTTTCCTAGCTTTAGTTTTCGCAAAAAAACTTTGGTTAAATCCAGGTTTGATGCGACTTTGTTTTCAACTGTTACTTGCGATATATGCGGAGTCGATCTTGACCCACACCGTTTCTTAAATAATTTTTACTTATTTTTAATTTTCTCTTTTTACTACTGCAGAAGTAACAAGAATTGTATAGAATAATAACGTTGCTGTAAACATTTCTCATAGTTCTCATTCTACCACTCCATATTGGCTCATTATTTCTTTACATAGTTGGTCAACAGTCCATGCCTAGGTTAATTTAGGGAGAACTAGGAGGTAAATATTCAGAAATTAAAGGGAAACGTTTGGGTATATTATATCAGAATACTTATTTTGAACTTCGTCACACACTTTAGTAACAAAGTTGTTTCATCTACATCTAGTAAAAATGTTAGTCTTAGTAAATTGAATATTTGACACACTGCACTCATACGAGTAAAACGTACATTTAATTGAGCTAATATTGTGTGTAGTAGCTTATTGAAAATAGTAATTTTAAATATTTCTTCCCAGTTTTATAAATCGGCCAACAGAAGCTAATTTATCAAAATGTTTTTTAACTTTCCTTGGAAATGGGGATCTATATCATATTTTCTTGGAGTTTCACTTGCTTTGCGCTTGAATGATTCCAAGTCATTTCGAAAAATTTGCATCGTCAAAACGGCGGTATCTTTAACTGTGAAATTATCGAATTTCCTTCGGTAGGCTTCTTAAGCAACATTGTTCTGACCACATTACCTATAAGTCACTATTACGAAATATTGAAACAGAAAACTAGCTTATTATGAACCATATGTTGTTATTAAAAATAGAAGGGAACCAGGAAGGAATTACTTTCTGTTTAGGTTTTTATAAATGTAATAATAAGGTGTCAAATTTTTCATACAACTTGAAGTTTATTTTCTAAGTAAGTTTATAGAAAAATGAAAGAATTCAAAATAATATAAACTTTTTAATCAGTTTAAGTTCGCAAAATCATACAAAAAAACGGGAAGAATTTCCTGCAAGTTCGAAATTACTCTCAACGGAGTTGCCATGATCATAATTGTGTTGCAACCTTTTATATTTGCATCTTAATGTGGGAGAAATTATCGCAAGTTTGGCTTGCTTGGTGGTCAGGGCCCAAGGCTTGAGCCCCCTGAGCTTGAGGGCCCCGGTGCACTACACCGCTTAGCCCATTGGTAGCTACGCCACTGCTTTGAAATGAACTTCTGTTCCAATGTTAAAGTTTTTTAATTAAAATTTTTTTTTCCCGAACAGATTTATTTTTAGATATTGTGCACTGTTGTTTCATATAGAATTTGTTTGGAACTGTACTTTCTTCCGTATTTTAACTAAGTAATCTTCACATTAGCGGTTTTCGGATCGTTAAAGTTCAATAATTTGTTTCTCTCATATTTTTTTCTAATAAGACTCTCATCCCAGAATAATTTATTCTAAACATTTTGAGAGAGAGTGACAGAGACAGTTAATAGATTCCATAAAAGAATTAGTTCATAATAAATTTAATTACGACGACCTTTTGGAAACAAATTAAATGTTAAAAAGTTCCAAAATTACAAATTATTTATCAATGTTTCGCAAATTTATTTCCTTATTTGTAATAATATGTCTGACAGTTGGATTCTTTGTATTATAGTTTTAATAGATTAGTTCTATCAATTAATGTGTTGATTGTTCGAAATCATTAACGTGATTAACGTCTTTAGAAATAAAAAAAATAAACATTTAGTTTAAACGTACAGAAGCGTAGCTATTGTTCCACCAAAGATCTTATTTTCACATTTAACGAGTGCCTGGTTTGTAATGTGTGAATTATCTAGGTAATTCGCAGATTACCTAGGTGATTTGGAAAATGAAACAGTTTTCTGCACTTTAACGGATTAATGTCCAGATTTTATATACCTAGCTACTCTACCGATTTGTGCACTTAAGCGGAACATACACTGGTGTAAGAAATTAAGAGAATTTGCAGATTTGATCGATTATCTCCAGAACTACTGGACCGATTTTACTGAAATTTGATATGTACATGCACTGATACAATACAAAAACAATCAACCAGTCAACAATTGCAATACACACGCATAATCGTGCGTAACACTCGTTGGAGTTGGAAGGTATGCAGCGGTTGAAGAATAAACGAAAGAAATGGGTTAATAGCTTATAATTAATACCCTTCTTACAGCTATTTTACAAGCCTCGCAGCGTGATGGAATAAGGCTGTTTATCAGTTCTTGTGGCAATTGGTCCACTCGATCAGCAACGCTGTTTTCATTTCCTGGATGGTTCTCGGAGGGGGTTACGAGTTTCAATTGCCTTCCCCAGAGCGTCCCAGACATGCTCTATAGCAGAGGTTCCCAAACTCTTTTTGTCTCATAGACCCCTTGTCATGTTTTTCGGATTTGGATAGGCCCCTGGTTACCCAATATTAAATTTTTGCAAATTTATCAACTTAAATGTCTTTTTGATAGGTGATATTACTACTTTGAAAGAATTAAATTTCTAACTAATGAAGTATAGCGTTTAAAACTTTAGAAGCGCATAATTAAAATCAAATTAATACATAATTGTTACATAAAATAACTGAGCAGCAAACATATGCTTTTAATGAGAGGGATAAATCTGATGCTTCAATAACAAAATTTCAACATTTAAAATCAATCTAGTCAGGTTTAGCCCTAAATCTCCTTTGTTAGTCAGTGCCAGGTTCTTTTTTTCTTTCCCTTGCTTTCTTTCTTTTTGTTTTTTAGATACGCAAACCGCAAGAAAAAGCAATTAAAAGCTTTCTCACGATATGCCATAATTTACGACAGATATCAGGTATGTCTTTTTAAAGCCAAAATTGCTGACATCTATTTCTAAACTTTATTTTAAGATCCTCGTTAGGACCAATTCTGATCAGTTCTTATTGTAATATGATATATTTTTTTTCAAAGTGACTATATGAAATCAATTGTCGATAAAAAAAAAAGCACTCTCAAACCTAGTTTCAAAATCTGAGTAAGGGCATTTAAATGTTGAACGTAGGTTAAAATGTGACAAATTGAGAGAATTCGCGACGTCCAATATTATACTTCTCTAGCTTAATTTTGGAAAGAAATGCTGAAATGGTCCTTGCCTTGCTGTCACCTAGTAACCACGAATTAACCTTACTAGATTTAGTAAATGTGAATCGGTAAAATCTGGTTTCCACTAGATCAATTTTTTTTTTAAAGATTAAAGTCATGATCTGGTTTAATGAGAACCGCTGTCATAGACCCCCATTTACACCTCATGGACCCCCCTCCCCAATTATTTTTTTGCTGGTGTGGTCCCCTTGCAGGACGTCATAGACCCCTGGGGGTATATATAGAATGCTTTGGGAATCACTGCTCCATAAGGTTGAGGTCTCTTGAAATTCGTCCATCAGAACAGCTCTATGTGACCTCACGTTATCGTTCTTTAAAATGAACTTGGGACCACATGCACCCCTGAAAAGGCGAACATAGCGACCTCATCCCTGTACCAATTCACAGAGCCTCTTTCAAACACATGGAGAGGTGCGAGGCCATCCAACATAATGCATGCCCAGACCAGTAAACTTCCTCCACTATAATTGTCGATTTCGCGGACATTGGAGGATAGGTAGCGGATCCCTGGTTCTCTCCATATGACCGTACGGCGAGAATCGGTGCTTAGGCTGAAACGGGACTCATAACGATCGCCCATTGATACATACTCCAATCTCTATGCTGTATGCACCATGCTAAACGGACTCTCCTGTTCATAAACGTGAGTGGGATGCAAACAGCAGGTCTTCTGGCAAACAACCCTCTCTTATGAATTCTTTTTGCAACAGTCACTCTGGATATACTGGTTCCTGTGGCTGCATACAAGTAACGAGAGAGCTGAGAAGCTGTAGCCCCTCTGTTGCGCCTCGCTGTAATCGACAAATGGTGATCTTCTCTGGCCGTCGTGGTTCTTGGACGACCTTGACCTTCTCTCAATGGATCCTGTATCTTGGAACTTTTTCCATAAGTTACACACGACGCTGGGTGTTACTCTCTACAAATCTGGACTTGACATTGGCCTGCTTCTAGCCTGCCCACAATTCGCCATTCCATTCCATCGTCTGAACGTTGGGGGTTACTCATTTTTACTGTTACAATTTGAATTGAACCGATTGCTTCAAAATAACCAAGAAATTCGCCGAGTTGTATGCGAACGAAATACGTCTTAACTTGCATGCGCTTATAAAGCCTATTTTTCAGCTGGCTCCGCTTACACACGTGCACGCTTACGTATTTGCCGTGCAAGATTCGCATTTTTATCTAGAAGCAGTGGTTTTTCATTCAGTTCAGTTTTTTTCATGGAATTCGATAAGATATGCAAATTCTCTTAATTTATTTCATCAGTGTATATATTTTAATGTTGTAAACTTTTCTAAGACTAAATTTGGTTGCCAATTTTATTTGAACAATAGTATAGAATTGTTTTGAATAAAAATTTAGTGATAAATAAAAAAAGGAAGAGAGTCATTTTAAAAATCACGTTACTTTAACAGTAGAGAGAGGCCTAAATAATTTTGGAAAATATTATTTAAAAGAAAAATCCGATATTTTGTGTGCATGACGTGTGTGTTTTTATTTCTATGAATGAGTCTCAAAGGCTTCGTCGCCGATGTGAGGTGTGTTGCCAAAAATTATCATTCGGAATGCCATTTTGCTGGGGGGGGGGGAATTCACTTCTAAAGGGTGACCTTCTTGAAGGCGGTATATTAAGTGAACGCCCAAAGGAGGCTGCACTTGTCAATTTCGTGTCATTCGGGATTTTGTCGCCATAAATATTTATGACAAATTATCCCTTCTTCCTTTGGCGGTTCCTTAACTAGTAGAAAAGGATTCCAACCACCCTTAAATCTATTCATCACGTTAAATGTGGCCGTGCGATTACCACTGGCTTGTGGGTGCGTGACTTTTATGAAATGCGAGTCGAAATTGGGTTAGTGAATGATATGAGCATTTGGCAAATATTCGAAATTTTCAGAGATTTGTCCCATGTATATTTTTTTAGACATTATATATGGTCAAAATTTTCTACTAGATAGAAATGAATAATCAATAATCAAAACTGGAAAAAAAATGAGATTGCAGACGATAGATTTTAGTCAGATTTTATATATATATAGATAGATTCTAACCAGAAGATAGATTTTAGGAAGGATACATGAGAAATTAAAAGTAATAAAGTTTAAAGTATAAAAATATGGGTGCTACAGTATTACAAACATTGCTGACTTAGAGGACCTCTTATAAATAAAATAATTTATATAAAAGTGGGTTGAATAGGTTTTTGGCCAGCCAACCTTCCCCCTTTCTGTTAATAATACTGAGCAAAAACGTATTGAAAATATTGGATAGAATATCTAAATCCATTACAAGAAAAAGGTAACTTACCTAAAAATTGTATTAAAAATAATGCAGAGCCCAAGCTAAATCTGAGTACAATAAACAAATTATTGCCAGATTCTGAACCCAAATGCAAATTCAAAGCATGGTAATGGCTGAATAATAGCACACTTAGCAAAAGTATGAAAAGAATAGCAATAAAAATTAAAAAGTGTATACATCTTTAGGGACACTAGAATTATATATGAATTTAAAAAAAATACTAAGTATATGAAAGCATTTTGTACGCATATGAACGCGCATACTTTGAATATTTTCAAATAAATGCACAATACGTTGTACTCTTTTCTCAAATGTTTAAGAACAGTTGATTCTAAATTTTTAAGTACCCATTTCTCCTCTCTCGCTTGTTTTATTATTGACTAGCTGAAATGCCCGTTCTTCGCACGGGTTAAGTTTTAAAAACAAAAATTTATCTATTATAGAAATAATATTTTTAGTGAGGGTAAAAACCCTGTATAAAAAGTAGTATAACCAAAAATTAAAAATATTTTTTTCAAATGAATGTTCACATTAGAAATAATTTTAAGCAAATTGCAATTTGGCCTCAAAGTAAATAATAATTTAACAAAAACAAATATTTCAATGTAAGAGAGAAAATTATCAAGCTAAAGAGTAAATAGATATGAATGAATGTAAATATAAATAAAAATTACAGAAAAGTGATAGCAGTAGTGAGTTTCTGCTAAGGGAACTATGGGGGAAATAACCTGCAATAGATAAACTGAAAGAAAAAATTAATGATAAACTGATTCCCTAAATAAGAAATATTAGGAAGCCTTCAACTGAAAAAAAATTTAATTAGCATTGCACCCATACCTCATATAATACTATCTAACATCTCTGTAATACGTCTAATATACAGTATTAGATGTAATTAAATACTAAAAACATTTAATTAGTATGAACTAAAATCAAAATCTACCTAAAAACAAGTCTCCGTTGAAATAGTTCAGAACAAACAACAGTACTGAATAAAACAAATAATAAACCATGTTGCTAAAAAATTAATTATTGAAACAATACTTTTTTGCAACATTTCTATTAAAAATTATTAGTTGATTGCAAAGAGCAAAAGAATGAGTACATAAATGATAAATAACTATGATGATAATTGAAATATATATATCCTATATAGACAGTATAAAATAAAATATGCATATGATCTCCAAGAAACTATGTGAGGAACAGATAATCAGAAGCAACGTTAAAACCATGATAGCATGAGACGTAAAATCATTTCAACACTGAATTTTCAAGAAATCCAGAGGGAAATATGAGAAAATCTTTTCAAGGTGCATCTTTTTTCTGTGCAAAAATATTTATGATCACAAATGAAACAGTTTTCTGATTTGCAAGATTGCCAGAAGCAAAGTTAAGTCATGACGAAAAATCTGGTCAAAATGGAATTCAAAAGAAAATATGAAAACATTATTTCAAGGTCACCTTATCATAGTTCCAGCAAATAGTTTTTGGTTAAAAAAAAATTATGCTTTTTTCCCATTTAAAACAAAAATGAGTTCTTTTCGGTCATAGAGACTAAAAGGCAAAAAACAGCGATACACAAAAACATTCTGGTTTCTCATAAATAGGAAGCATTATCTTCACGATATTACCAGCATGTTAATAGCAATTAGTCTGAATTCAGTGTCATTTTCTTTCCGTTATACAAAATTTGAGCAATATTTTCTACATTGAACAAAATATTGAATATGCCGATGAAGGAAGAATTATTATTAGGAAGGATGAATATTTATCTTCAACGGCAGAAATTGGCATACATATGTAAAACATGTAACATTTATGTGTAAAAAATGTATATATACAATCAGCATGAAGAACTGATTGTCAGAAGGAAAATTACTTTGAGCATTTAATCGCATCCATAATTTTTCTAACAGATTTTTTTTTTTTTTTTTTTTTTTTTTGTGAACAAATGGATATGACAAAAAAAAATCTGGTAAGTGAAGGTGTAGTTTCATTGATTGTAAAAAAAAAAAAAACCTTTGATATTTGTGTTATGAATAGGTAATTATGATCTATGATTCTGTTTACAAAAGGTCTCACAAATTATTGTTCAGCTGAAAAATAGACTTTTGAGTCTTTGTATCACATAATTACTGCACCAACAATGATACGCAAGAAAAGGATAGTTCAGAAAAATAAAACTGTGACACTGAAATAGGAATTATAACAGCATTTAAATTAAAACGTTATCTAAAACAGAAAAGTAAGCCTTAATTTTGATAAAATTGCCATAAACAGTTTTGAACAACAACGAAAAAACACATAACAGAAAATCTTAAATATTTAAAATTGAAATAAAAGAAACAAATAAATATAAAAGTAACCTTACACATAGTATGGAAATTATAATATAAATTCAAACCAAAAGATAAATAAATTCAGATTTGATGAAACTACCATAAGCAAAATCTTATACGTGAATAGAAATTCTAACTTAAAATCACAATATTGACAATCTGTTGATCTCAATTAGTTTGAATTGTCATTTTTCTACTTTTTTTTGTTACAATGGAAAAATGTGGAATCTGCCAATTAAGGAAAAGGGTACTTATGTATTGGCGTTATCACAGCATTTATATGGAAAAAATCAAATTTTGGTGGGAAAAAAAGAGCCACTTTGACTGCGGTGACTGATAATCAGGTGAAGACTTAGTTTCACGCTATACATAGCCCAAGTACAACTGTATATTGATAGTATCACTAATTTCAGTTTAACAAAAAGAAAACCTCATACTTAAATAAAAATTTGTATTGGCCTTTGTATTCTTACGTATTAGCATCACCACAGCCAAATTATCGCTAAGCAAATCACACTATATCCACCAAAATCTGACTAATTTTTTTCAGCGCGTTTTTCACATATTGTAAAAAAAGCGCTATTAGGACGCAAATTTCGTCTTCGTTCCATATTTTATCGTACCGTTTTCTCAGCCAATAAGCAACCGATTGACCTCAGGTTTTCGGCATTTGTGCCCTAGATGAGCCGAATCATATTTAATTTTTTTTTTTTTTTTTTTTTTTAAGTATAGTACTATTTTCTGTTAGTAAAAAGTTCATTAGATGCATTATTGTAAAATACAACATGTGAAAAACACGCTAAAATTACTTGGCCATGACAATGATTGATATCTTGTTTAATATAAAAACACGCAAGAATCTTTGTTATTACTGCTTAGGACCCAAACGGTTAAGACTGTATTCTGATAGGAAGATGCATCGGTCTTCCAGCTAAACCTGGAAAAAAAATTTCAATATAACTAAATCAGTTTAATATATATTGTTTTACCTTATTTTTGGTATGATTATTCCGAACCATTTCTGGGTTTAGATTTAATTCTGTCATTTCTTTTCAGCTTAAAAATTTTTGATTTATTTTGTATGTAGTCAATTGTATTCATATTGTAGTACCTATTTTGATTTAAGGCTGTGTCAGGTTTATTATTCTATTTTCATTTTGACCTTTACATGTATACATTTGATTCTTCTATACTGTTTCTGGTTTTAGATTTAATATAGTTATTTCTTTCCCAGCTTAAGAGTTTCTGATGACTTAAGTGTTGCTTTCAAAAATTTCGATTCTTCATTATAAGAAGAATCAAACACATAGGCATCAAAGTGTCCACCACTCCAAGTTTTTGCCATTGAACCTCATGTTTTTAACAGTTTGAAAATTCTCACCAAAATACAGCAAAGAGATATCCCTTATGAAAAATCTGGAAACCGAAAGAACAGAGTTCAGACAGTCTGTAACTCAGAAGCGGAGCAGTAAGTCATAGGGTTCAACATGGCAGTTTTATACGCTTCGCCAGATGAGTAGCTGTTCAATTCATGATTAAGTGTAAATACCTTAAATCTATTCCAGTTGTTGATAATAAATTAACAGCCCGTCGAACAATAATACTGGATTGCACACAACAAATAAGAAATTGAACTGAAGAGACAGGAGCTATCACCATCATTTGGGACAACTTGGCAAGGGAATGTATCATACCTAAAATTCAACAGCTCGTATACTTGGGTCATTGTTTAGAACATATTAATCAATATTAACAATTGAAAATAATTACTTCTAATGGTACTTCATAAAATAAACGTGGCACTTAACCTAAAATAGTAATTACAACATTTAAACAAACATCTAAACAATCAACATTAACAACTGAAAATCATAAAAATGCATATTAAACCAATTCAATTTAGAATTACTGTAAAAAAAATAAATTATACCATAAAACCTCTGACCACAAAAAAAAATCAGAAATTCTGGAAGATAAATGACAAAGTTTAATCTAAAACCAGAAACAATACAGAAGAATCAAATGAATACATGTAAAGGTCAAAATGAAAAAAGAATAATAAATATGAAGCTGCCTTAAACCAAAACAGAAATTACAATAGAAATACAATTAATTGACTACACACAAATCAGAAATTTTTAAGCTGAAAAAGAAACAACAAAATTAAATCTAAACCCAGAAATGGTTCGGAATAATCATTCAAAATATATGCAAAACAAAAGTGTATATTAAACGAATTTAATTTAGTTATTGAAAAAATACGTAATAGGCTTAGCTGGAAAACCAATGCATCTTCCAACTGTTATCAACTGTTGTCAAATTAGTGTTGCCAATCGGAAAAATAAAATTTAAAAAAAAACATTTTTTTAGGATGATTTTTTCTAAAAACAAATGTAATTCCTCCACTAAGAGTTAAAAAAAAACGAATAAATACTACCATAAATAAGTTATATTTACTATAAAATGTGTTAAAATTCCCCCTGAAACAGCTCGAAACATTAATTTTCGCTAAATCATGACTTGGCATGGCTGATGACGTCATATCTCCCTTTAACTGAAAAATCGCATAAAAATTGAATTTAAAAAAAATCTAAAGCGAATTTCGAAAAAAACTCTTCGAGGTTAATAGCATAACGACTTATAGCTTCTACATGCCAAGTTTCATTATTCTGGGTTGCTTAATTTCACCGGAGCAGCTGAAACACACAAACTCTTTCTTTTATTAGTATAGATGAATGTTGATAATTAGAATACTTTCTCAAGGAAATTTTTATAATTTTTGCTCTATCTCGACAGAAAACGAATTTATTTTCATGATAAAAGCCTGAGTGTGACATATTCTGCTATTTCTGTACCTTTTTGACCTGCGCCAGTTTCCTTCCTTTCTTGTAGTTATGGTATCGAGTGTAGACCAAGAGTTCTTTGTCGTACGAAATATTTTTTAAAAAATGAAGGAATTGAGATGAAATATGTATTCTTCCATACATATGTATTTCCTCAAAACAGTACAAAAATATTCTCTAAACAGTGTTCTCCAAAGTGGGAAAATAATATTTGAAGTGATTTATCATACAGTGATCGCTTGCGAAGTTCCTGGGAACCCTTGAGTTCCGCGGATCTAAATCATACATGCAGTTATCTCGTGAATCAACGAATGTTTTTCGCATCTTTAAAAACTACAACCTACATAAACGTCGAAAATCTCTTCCCCCAATGCTAATTGAGTTTGCCGTTGTGTGAAGTAAGTTGGTGGTGGTAATTTTGATTGTGAAACTTGGGTGACATTTGAGTTTGCCTTTTTTCCCCCACACCATGGCATATAGAGATTTTGAAAACACTTTCCTCGCGCTGTAACGCAAGATCATCCCCGCTCGTGGAAACTAATCTCAGATTTCTGCTGACACTCGTCAACTGACCCACCACGCTTCGGCGGCGGCTCCGTTGTGTTGAAGCGAAAAACGTTATAAAAAACAAAATCAAATTGAAAATAAAAAAAAAAGAAACGCCGTGTGACAAAACTTTTTAGAATTTAAACGAGCGTTATTTTTGAATTCTCTATGTTGTGTTTGTTGCTTCGGCGGTCGTCTGGTTTTCCGTATTTGTTCTGCCATGCTCATGTTCCGATTCATGGGTCCTGAGCCGTGACGTCAGTGGTGTCTAATTAGGCGCGACTCTTTCGTCGGGTGTCTTAATTTGTTTGCCTCCGGTCTCGAGTTATTTACGATACAGTGTTTGTGAAACCGCGCGCATCTGCATAATGTGGACTTATTTGGAAGAGATCCAACCACCTTACGTCCAGAGACACGTGCGAAGGAAGGAATACTCCCCCCGACTCGAAGAATACTCGTTCCGACCATTGACTTAAAAATGTGTTCGACGTAATCCAGCCTGCCGGCGCTTTACATTAAAAATCGGGGCCCCAAACCGAGAAAACAATTTCAGATTAAAAAGCGTTCCGACATAAATATTTTATTCCTGTTTAAGCAGCCGAATATTTTATTACGCTGCTTGTTTTCATCTGAGTTGAACGATTTTTTCTAATACAAAATACCTTCCATATTTTGTCTCCTGAGGAAGAGTTATATTAACTACGCTCTATAAAGCAACAGAAGAGGGCCATTGACGACGGACATCGGTCAAGTGACGTGGGCCACCCCTGAGCTGGCACCCCACTTTCTAATCGCCAATGAAAGCACATTGAACCTGGACAGATTTAACGGACATCGGCCTCCTCTATACGGCGGATCTTCAGGGGCATCTGGATTCAAACTTGCGAAAAGTGCTTGAGTTGGTGACCATAATTTTTAGGCTACCTCCACAATGCCAAACGAGCTTGTACTTATATTAAGGAGAAGAATTACGTACATGTGGATATATTTTGAAAATTAAAAAAAAATATTGTTTATCGAAATTTTTTTTATAAAAATTGAGATATTTTTCTGTCTGAAAATGGGCTCCACTTTTAGTTAACTCTATAGTACATTAGGCGAGTAGAGCCTTATGCTCCAAAGAAGTACTATTCTTTAAGGATAGAAGAATAAGCTTTTATATATAAACCGCATCTTTATATTTTTTAAAAATAATTTTATAATATCAATGTTGGTATTGATTTAAAACACTTTATATGGATGGTCTGTAAAAAGTAAAATAAATCTTATTCGCATTATACTTGTTCATAATTTTTATCCTAGAAGCTGGTGTATGCTTAATATGATCAATGGGGCACAGTAGATATCGTTTCAACGAATATTTAAATACACTGAATACTTTTTCCATTTACCATTTAATATCTGTGAATTCTGTTTCAAAACTTATAGTCTATATACACTTCTCTAAGGTGTACAGGTAAAGGGGAATCACATAAGAGGTTCGCGCTTTGTAGAACAATTATTGAAAGTATACAGACATGGTGAAATTGTTCATATTTTTTCCATCTTCGACTCAAATCTGGATTCTCCCGAAAGGAAAATTCCTAAAAGTTATGTATTGAGAGGGGAGGGGGACTCTTGGTGAGGTGATTTAGGTAACTGAGTACGTTCGGAACAGTGATTTAAAAGAACTGCATAAATGGATAATTTGTTTATTACAATATACTCATAAAATTGTTTTAAAATAGTACCACACACACGGAAAAATTATTGAAATGCAAATTTTTTGGCAAGAAACGAGAAAAAGATGACTTTTTTTTTCAAAACATTTTTCTTTTATGTGAAATGCTTCTATAATAATAGTACTTCGCTTTTATATAGTTAATATTTCTGCGTGCAGAGCTTAAACTAGGATTTTTGAAATATATAATTTAGAAGTAGATTTATTCATATTTTATTACATCAAAGTAGAGTAATTTTATAATAAAAAACACCTGTTATTATTTCAAAGGATCGTAACACAATGTGAATTTTACAAAAATCCTTGTTCAACCCCGCTAAAGAAGTAACTATATAGAGGCAAAGTAATATTGTCACTGAAACATTTTTTCGTAAAAGGTGAATGTTTAGAATATATGTACTTCTATCTTCAATTTTTTTGGGGGAAAAATGAAATATAAATAATTTTTCTTGTAGTAATATTTTTAAAACACTTTTATATGTACATTCTCTAAATGACACTCAATATCAAAAGAATTATTCATTTATTCGCTTTCTCAGAATCACGGTTCCGAACGGTAAACCATAAAAAAAAAAAATATTATTATAAAAAAAAAGTTAAGTCAGTTCCTACTTAGGTCAACAAAGAAAATTTTTATTTTAGTTAATTTTTATGGAGTAATTACACACACACAATATAAATATGTATATACATATATTACAGAATCGTAAGATTAAGTGGCAAAATAGAAAGCCATTTCCCCCTTGCACAATTTTCTATTTTCCTTTCTATATATCGTGTTGGACTATTATTTTTGTGTTTGTTACTATTTATTCATCAATTAAATTGAATTATTCCAATAAAATAGTACAGTAAAAAGAAATAACATTCTCAGAAATTAGGCCACCTCAGGTGTGATCCGAACCCTCGACCTTTGGATCAGAAGTCCAACGCGCTATGCATTGTGCTACAGGGACACAACGAGCTGTTTTCCTTTTTATATATGGTGTTGGACTATCATTTTTGTTTGTTACTATTTATTCATTAATTAAGTAGAATTAATATTTGAAAAAACTGTATTAACATCAAGTGTCATCCACTACAAGTTTCAAAAATTATATTCGAACTTGATTGAATGAATAGAAAGTATTTTATTAACGATTGAAAATTTGAACAAGATATATATAAATATATATAGGTAGAGAGTGAACTAATTATATTTAATTGGGAAAACCCCCCATAGAATTACAAATGAAAGAGAAAAACACTAAAATGTAACTTAAAAATATTTGAAGAGCCCTTTCTTTTTATGAAGGATCTGGGTCCTAGTTTAGTAGAACTTTTATTGTTCCTGTATTGTTTAAATGGAAACTTTATTTGTGTGCGCGAATGTGCATGTCGTAAATTAAATTTCGGACGTCTGGAAGCGAAATAATATTCAGTAATACGATTTTGTGTTCGCCGTTTCTATATATTCAATTTCTATTCGGAATTGAATCATCATTCAATACATGGATACTATATCCATTTGGATTGCCTTTTTGTCTGATAGAAAATCTTTGTTTACACTGTCATATTATCGTCTGCCATTTTGCACGTTCGCAGACGATTTCGAAAGGAATAGTAGCCGAGACAAAACATTCGTTCGCGGTTTAAATAAACAGAAAACACTGCTCCTGTGTATTTTAACAATTTGAAATGCTCTCGGTGGAGCTGGATGTAAAACACGAAATGTTCCTTGGCACGAGCCGGGAAATGCGATAGGTCATGGCGTCTGACTTTAAAACCGAACAATGCGCTCATATTTGCAAACGATCATTATGCTGTTAAAAGTTTTCTCGTGCGCCCCTAGCCTAGAATTTGTTTTTGATGAGACTTCCTTTCTCTGGTTTAAAACTCGATGAATGGCTGCCAAATAATCAAATGCCTCATTGCTGGTGGATTTTAAATGAATGACGCTTTCCTTTCAAATAGCCCCCCCCCCCCATAAATTTTTGAAATCGTGGGCTGGTTTTCTGGAAGCGAGTTTCTTCTACGAAACAGAGAAGGTTACATTTGTTATGATGGAACCCTTTTCACAGTATTACGCCGTTATATATTGAAGTAAAGTTATTTTTCGGTCGTATTCTAACTGTCCCTTTTTTCGACTATATAACTGAGTGATATTGTAGATTTTCCATTATAATTTGCCGCAGGACGGCGAAGTTGTAATAGAAGTGTTTCTCCCTTGCAATCTGAGAAAAAAGAAAGTCTGAGTTTAAACCCCAGTATGTATTTTTTGCTTCGGATGAACTTCTCACAAAAACAAATGGAGTCGTGGTACACTCCTTAATTGAATTGAGGAGTAGTGGGTCTCGTAGTCAGGGGCGTCTTGAGGCCCTGGGCCCCTACCCGAAAATAGGCCCCTTCTATTACCCTTAAAAGTAGGCAGTACATAGCATACGCTGTCAAACACTCGTACAAACAACAACCCAAAACAAATAAATGTGCATAACTTAAATCACACAAACCAGCTCGACCGGGCCTATTCCTGTACATGGACAACGGTCATTACAGGAATTACCGAAATTCCCAGTTTTTCGGAGAATACAACTGTAAAAAACATTTCACAGTTGAAATTTTTCAAATCATGATTGTATTAAAGCTGACTCGAGAACGAAACGAGGCCCTCATTGCGGCCGAGGCCTAGTTGGCCCATGCCTTAAGACGTCCCTGCTTGTACTCCCGGCTTGATTTGAGTTTTTATTTACGTCGCACTCCAGAGTAACACGAGGGCTATTGGCGACGATCCGATGACACAGATTACTTTGAGGGGTGGGGCTATGTTTTATAAAAAACATTGACGAAAGCATCAACAAGTAATCTTTATGATAAAAATTGAAAATTTGTTAGTCTATGAGCTTCAAACACCGCCCTTTTACGATGATACACGTTCACTGCAATAAGCAAAGACGCAGTTGAATTTGTCGCGTATTCTAGATGTTGCCGAATATTTAGAATGGTCTCATCGCAGGTACTATACATCTTCAAAGACCCATGCCTTCTCCAAGATTCGAACCCAGACTCTACGGCACTGCAGCCAGCGTCACTAACCACTATACCATCTGGGCTGCTCAAGAGTACGGTTCATAAATAAATCGGATTTGGAAATAAAGAGCAAGGCATATAAAACAACGAAGGGCTACTAGTTCAAAAATAATTGTTTTGCGGGAACTGGAAGAGAGAGGGTCATGTGTTGTACTTGTCATCTACCGCCCAAACGACATGGTAGTTAGTGACGTTGACTGCTGTGCAGTAGGGCCTGTGTTCGAATCTCGGAGAAGGTGTGGATGTTTGTAAACGTACAGTGCCTGTGCGGCACGGAGGCACTTTAAATATTCGTCGAGCCGAAAGTCCTGTCGAGAGGATAGTGGAAGAGGTAGAGAGGTGATAGAGACCTCCTGACCCTCCCCCAGGGTCTTTTCCCTCAAAATTAGGAGGAGTGGAGCCAAAACGTAGTCTCTTGCATTGTACTCAAAGCTGCGTATAACGTAATCTAACCTCTTGCCACGATGAATTTCCTGTGCCTCAATTTGGCATTAGAAGGAACAATTGTTGTCATCTGAGTGTCGACCGTGATGATTTTCATCGCCAGGAGCTCGATGGGACTTAATTTATCAGATGGTAGAAACAAATTTCAAATGTATCTTTGTATAAATTTGGAGGATGTTATTTTGTAATCATGTCTTGGTCCAATGAATTCTCCCGCGAGAAGTCCATTAAGTCCGTTCTCGAGACAGAACCGACTTCTTTATTGTTATGGATGGTCCTTTGGGCTGCGTCTGAATACGAATGACGGCGGCTGCTGGTTCGTTAATATTCCGCGTGCGCCCTTTCGCATGCTTCTTCGAACAGCCATTCAAGAGTAATCACCCGTGAGTCCGAAACCAGAACGGATATGTCCATTTGGCATTCGATCCGCGTTTCGGAATTTGTCTTCGATGACTCGTTTTTTCGTTTCATGGGCGATGGGTGAAGGAAAAACTGCAGCCACACTGCTCATGCGCGCCTCTTTCCTTTTCCTTGTGTGTGTGAATACTGTTCGCACATTCTTTTAATCGGCGACTACGAGACCCAATTTAGTGTTCCCTTTGTAAGATTCTGTGAAATATACTTATCACCAACTTTATCAATCGCAATGCTTTTTGAGTATTATTTATAAGAAGTACAAATAGCTTCCGCCGTTTGACGAAAAATGGCATCACAGCTTTTGAATGTCCATGTGTAAAAACGTCCTATCAGAAGTTTGGACATCTAGCAACACCTTAATCTTGAAGTATGAGCGGTTTATATCAGGATCATACATTTTTCGTACGAAAATGTCGAGTCGAATGTTATTTTTGTGCGGGAATTTACTATTTAATTTGAAGAAATTTACAGCTGGGGGCGCATTGATTGCTTTTAAAAGCGTATGGTGAAGCTGCTTTGAGTTTGAAAAATTAAGTTTAAGAATGGTGAGTTTGATGTCGAAGACAGCGTACCGGAAGATTATTAGGGGAAGGTTCCTACGAACGCCCAAGAACTTAAGTTGGAGTAATTCAAAAAGTAAGTTCATGTCATTTAAAGTCGTTGGGAAGGATTCAAAAGGAAGGAAATTGGATTCCATATGAATTGAAGCCGAGAAACGTTGAATGCTGCTTTTGCACATGCGAAAGGCTGCCTGCCAGACGTAAACGGAATAGTTTTTTGCAGTGGTGATGATGATTGGATCCACTTTGATAACCTTAAGAAGAAGAAATCATGGGAACCATCTGGTTATGCTTCAACATCTCAAAGAAATAAAAAAACTCATCCTGTGTATTTGGTGGGACTTGACTTTTCATCAGTTGTGAAGATACCAGAAATTTTATAAATTTATCGATAGCCCCTAAAAAACGAAGCGTTCTTCGGACACGGTATCCGTATGCTGCCAGAAAGAAAGGTAGTGGCTAGCGATAACCAATGCTTTGAATAAAACATAATGTACCGCTATTTCGTAATAAATACCTAATTTTTTTTATAAAAAACGGCGGAAATTTATTTTTACTTGTATTTTCTCTGCTTGTATATTATAGCTCACTCTATAGCTTTAATGTGTTTACTATGTGCAGATTCCTATTTTTTAAATTTTCATGGAAAGTAACGAGTACCGCTTCATCATCTTTGAGTATAAAATATATTTAATTTACAATTCTTTTTTTTTAGGATCGTTGTAAGGCTGCAGGTACGCTTTGGGGGATTTTTGAATCGAGATATGAGGAAATGGTTTGTTTACTATACTATAGTCACTACAGTTTTTCTCTCTGGTGTATGAAACATGAACTCTTTTCGACCTTAGAGGTACAGAATACGTAATACATACGACTCCTTGCGCCTGCGCAGCTTTTCCTTTCTACCGTAACGAGTGAAGTGTGAAGTCGGGTTGTGCAAATCCTAACCTTCGCTTTTGTTTTGGCGAAACAGGAGGTCAGTTAACGCGTCCACGTCCACTAGCCGTGAAGTGCCTGTATGACGGCTAACCTTCCCTTTTCTTTGAGTTCTCTAATCAGCACCGAGGTTTTATAAATGCGTGTTCGTAAGCCAATAGGACATTCAGAAAAGCTTTTGGTTTTAATTTAATCATAGGTTGCACTAGAATATTACTTGAGAAATAGATTTCGTAATTTTGAACCTGGCTGGTCCCGACTTTTGCTCTTCACTGTATGAGGGACGTACCCTCGCCTTTTCATACTCACTAATGGGCACTCTTTAAGAGCGAGGATACTCACTCTAGTTCGAAATAATCTAACATTAAATCGGAGGGCATGAGGTATAGGAAACTAGACTGAGTCGAAGATTTGTAGAATTTTAATTTTGGGACTCTGTGAGAAATTTCTATGTATTCTGCAAATTTGCAACCCAAAATTTAGGCGCTGTTCCCGCTTAAATTTAGAATTTAACGTCGAATCTGCTTATGTGTCTATAAATTGTTCCTTCTTCAATGGCAATCCTTCTAATCTCTCCATTCATGCTTGGTTTTCTACTCTGGGAAACATTGTTTCCCAGGCGTCTTCAAAAAAATATTCTCTTAGAGACATGGTTTGCTAAGGGACAGGAAAGTGAGTTTTTTTACGTAGCAACCACGAAGCTGCACGAGGGCCATTGGCGACGGAACTCGTCATTTTGTGCTTAGGTCAAATGGCGAGGACGGTAGTTGAGCGACACCCCTCCCCTTCTAACTTCCACATCACACCAAATGAGAGGACGTTTGAGCCTCGACATATTTAGCGTGCAATTGGCTCTCGCTGCACGCCGGGTCTTCAGCGGTATTGGGCTCGAACTCAGAGGCGGATTAAGCTAGTTGGAGGCCCCTGGCGGTAAAAGGTCTGTGGTCCCCTGGGCTGAAGAGTCGAAAAAATTTGTTGACCTTAAATTCTCAAAATAAAATGTGTAGCTAAAAAAAAATTAATGGCTCAAAAAAACCTTTTAATTTTATTTTAAAGAATTAAAAAAAAACCCTTATTTATAAAAGCTTAAAATTTTGCTATATAACTTTACGTCTTGATTTTTCTTGGGCAAATTCATCGATTATTTTTGCAGTATCTATTTGGTCCAAAATATCTTGTTCTATGTATAAAATGGCCATGCTGTTCAGTTTGTCTTCTCCCATACTACTTCTTAAATAATTTTTAACGCGCTTTAAAACCGAAAAAGATCTCTCACTTGATATATTTGATATCGGTATAGTTAAAATTATTTTTAAAAGTATCTCGACATTAGGGAAAGTCGAGACCATTTCTTTTGCGACTCGATAAATTTCTATTGGAATGTTCATAATATCTTTGTTTTCTTTTAAAAATATCAAAAAGTGATCCAATTCATCGTCAAAATTAAGCGATTCAATATCGTCTTTGTAAATATCCTTTAATTTTTGTATAGCTTTCTTCTTAATTTCAGAAAACCTCTCGTCAAAAAATACAAAAGAAATTATTATTACAAAGAATATTATTATTATTTCAGGTCGCAATCTAATGTACTTTCTTAATTTTAATTTTATTTTTAAAATTTTAACTTTTTATACTTTTTTTCACCTTCCACTAAACATGGCAAGTATAATTTTTAATGCTCCCTCAAATTCAAGATAGGGGATGAAGACCTCATCAGAGATCATGTGCCCCAATGACCATTCTACCATGTTTCAAAAGAGAAGTTGCCTCCAGTATTGTGATCTTCTCCTCATTTGTATCACGGATTTCCGCCAGGGCCTCTTTTATGTGTGTATAACCAAGTCTTATAGCTCGTACGGCATCTGCTCTTGCTGACTATCGTGTATCTGAAACTTTTTTCACAAATATTGCATGTTTACTCCTTTCCAGGTTTTTATTTAAAATTCGCCAGCGATGGGTTAACACGGAAAAAAATAAAATAATTTCTGTACAAGCATAAAACACATTTAATTGCATCGCTACAACTTTCTGCTGTTAAATTACTTATTAAATTTAAAGAACGACTAGCACAAGGAATATAAACTACGCTTGGACTGTGTTCTTTAATACGTGCCTGTAGATCTGAGTACCGCCCGGACATATTTGACGCATTATCAAATGATTGCCCCCTTCCTGCAATTTTTAATATCCTGTCCAAATTAAGCTAAAATTTCTAAAGAGCATTAAAAAATTTTTTTTCCAAACTCTCATAAAATTACATTTTATCTTTTTTCAAATTTTCTGTGATAGAAGTATGAAATTTCCGATTTAATACACACATATTTTGTTTAATTCTTTTATTCTTTACAGAAATCATAGTTTAATTTCTAGAACAAAACGTAGCTTAGCTTCCGGATTACTTAAAATCAAAATTATTAAAATGTCTCAACCAAAAGTAAGCATTCAAAAATTCTGAGGTTTTTTTTTAAAAACTGGAAAAACAATTATAATACTCTTGATTTGTAAAGTTTCCTTTTAAAGTTTCTAAATATAAGTTAATAAAACATTAACTGAATTCAAATGTTTTTTACACATTCTAGTTTAGTATTATTACTATACTTGTTTGTTTTTTCAAAAATCTTAATATTTTGTGAATAAACCGAACAATAAAAATTTCCAAAGTAATTTGAAATTTTTAAGATAACTCAAAACTGTTTGACAAACGCCACAATATCACAAAAAAAAAAAAAAAAATCTACAATTTTTCAACAAAATTTATATCTTAATTACATTCAAAGTTCCATTTCTCAAAATTAAACAATCTTTACTACATATTGAATAACTTTTCACATTTCTATTTTGTTTGAAATCACTCTCTCTCTCTCTCTTCTTATCTACTTTATGAATTGTGTTTATCATATTTTTATTCCTGTAATACATTTTGCTACCACTTTAAATAGTTTTAAACTAGGAGCAATTAAAAAATAGTACCTATATTTTTAAAAATTTATTATTGTTCTGTAAAAATAAACATTTCATTACATGCTTTTTATAAGAAATTTCTGCTATAGTATTGGCATTGTTGCCTTTTTTAAAGATTTTAAATATAGTTATGGATGAATTTTGATTAACTTTATTAGAAGCATACAGAATGTGTTATACATTATTTTAAAGTAATTATACGACTTTTATGTATTTTTATAATTAGTTATACACATATTTAATTATTAGATTGCACTGAATATCCTTTCAAGTTGTCTGGACAAAAGATCTTAATCAAAAAAAGTATCGCGAGCAAATCACTCTTAAAATGGCAATAAATACAAAAAAGACAAAAAGAATTTGTGCTATTCAAATTTAATCTTACAAAATAATGGTTCTCTTAGCAGTTTTAAAGTATATTAGAAAAATTATGTGTTTATTTCACGTTACTCAATAAAAAGAAAGAAAAGTGTATTTTTAAGTAAACTTAATATAATTTCTTTCTTTGAATATTCTTCTAACAGTTTGAAGCAATTTTAATGAAATATTTAGAAATTATAGATTGGCTCATATATTACTAAACAAAATTATCGTAATACGTTAGGATTACAAACAAAAAATCAACACAATAAATATAATAACGCTTTATTTCAATTTTGAGTTATTGTTAGGATTAGGATAAGTATGGTAAATAATTAATGAATGTACTCAAAATCTCATTATTGTTTTGTATTTTAAATGAACTATTATCGCCTTTTTTAACTGACTCAAGAAATTATTTTTATAAGAGAGGCAAATAATATTTTTGCATTTGAATAACAATGCCAATCGAAAATGTTTTAAGATTCAAGCTACGAAAACACATTTAAATATGTTAATAATCATTAAAATATTCTAAGAAACTGATGGCAGTTATTTATATTTATGTACGTAAATCGAAGAATAAATAAATAAATAAAATAGTAATGACACAAATGCGACAAAATATATTTTTTCACTTTATCTTACGCACTGATTAAAATACCTGCGCATTAAATCTTAAAAATCTAAAAGAGAATTTGAAAATGAGAAAATATAGTTACCTTTTTTTGTTGTTTAAACACGGTTCTCCGATTTGTCTGTATAAGTGCAGGAAGGTAAAAGAAATTAGTTCGGAAGTCAAATTGAAGCAAAATTTCCTCAGTTTACTTCGAAAAGGGGTCTTTTTCTCAGGGTCATTCTGTCCCATTCTTTTCATTCGTCCTTAAGCCTGTCATAAATCTTGATCGTGCTTTTGTCCAATGTGCCGAAATTCTTTTTTAACGCGCCCGCTCCCCCTTCCCCCAGAGAACCAACGTTGAGAACTCATTGATACTCCTTAAAAAAATAATTAACTATAGACTTGGAGGGAGACAGAAGACTTCAGGCGCTTATGGTCCTATCTTTTCTCGGAACGGGAAGCAGTTATCCAGCCCTTGCTCTCCATTAATGCACATTCAGTCTCTTGGTTGTTACAGAAATAAAAGAGAACCGGGATAAATACAATATAAAGGCAGTATCACACGTGTATTTTTTTTGGCCCAACTTTTCGCCGAATCTGAGGAGAAAGGTTACCGTAAACAAAACGACATGCTCTGACATCAGCCACGTTCTTTCTCCACATTGAAACATTACTCGCTGATTTTTCTGCTTCGAAAACAAACATCCAATATTATTTCTTTTATTTCGCTCGCGCTTTTGTTTAGGGGGGTAAACAGAAATGGAGCATCATTCTGTTTAAAATATTATACGCCGTTAAAATATTGTACATCATTAAAATATATTACGCCATATTTCATGCGAAGCTACCACCGTTACCGCCATCTTGTTTATACCGTAGGGCGCCGAAGAACCCCATTGGCTGGAATTTCAAGCAACTTTCATTTAGAGCAACTTTCTCAGTTCACTGGCAAAAAGTTGTTCTAAAGCCATTGCTATGGCAACGGAGTAAAAATTGCACGAATGGGAACAAAAATTGCACCAAACGTGTACGTGTGATAAGGCCTTAATACTCTCTTTCACTGGACCATCTATGAAAAAAATTCCGACTAAGGGCCAAGCCTTCCTGTAGCTTATTAGTGCGACGTTTATTACAGTCAATCAATCAATAGACGAAGGGGTTATTGACATTTACAGGCAAATAACATTTAGAATGGATTTTTTCCATCCTAATAAGTGTTATCTGTATTTCACTTCAAACGATCTTTCTCTCGATCCGCTTTGAATGAGAAGTTTTTCCTACATTCAAAGATCACACCACTCCTTGTCTTCTCATTATTTTGAGTAATTTTACCAACTTTTAAACTTTTCTTATTGCGTTTCCTGAGATTCAGAATTCACACGGAAAATTTATATCGTTTTATACCAGTGACATACTATTTTATAAACGTAAAAAGGAACTCTTAATATGACCATTGATAACATTTTACGACTTTTTGCTTACGACCGTATCATTGATACGGTGATAGCTACGCCCCTGATAAGAAGAAATGTTGTTCAGGAATGTTTCTCAGAATTTAAAATCCTTTCTTATATGCTTCATCTGTGGTAGTGCGAACCGTTAAAGTCTGCATGATGTCAAGAATTAGTTTGCAGATTGTTGAATTTCAGAGATCTACAATAGTAAAGTTTACGACAAAATTCACATTTCTTACGATAGGAATATTGTCAAGTTTTCATATGCAAGAGTATATTTTAGTTTTTGATCATTCTGGGGCCCCTGCGCACAGCATCCGCCACACCACCAACATGGCTTGCCCTGTACATAGTTCTCTTTCTCTATATTACAAAAACTTATAATGTAAAAATACTAAAAGGAAAACATTATCAAACTAGAAACACACAAGTTTTTCTCAAAAATCAAACATATGAAAGCAAATAGTGTAAAAATGATCCTATGAAACCAAAAAAATTTTTTAAAAAATAAAGAACAAGATGCACATTACCAGAAATTTTAACTTTAAAAGTTAATCAAATTTAAGTTGATCTATGGTAAAAAATGCCAGCAAAATTCAGACCTTATGAAAGTATGCAAATATCCCTGTGATAAATTATTTCAATAGCCAAAGATCCTCTACAGTTTTTTCCAAAAATTAACTTACATCTATTTCACTATTCGATTCATTCATCAATTTAGAGAAATTTCAATCTCACTTAAGTATTTCGCTTTTTCTGTCATGCTGACTGAAATAAAACTGATACTAAATTGACAAAATACTTCGATTCAGTGCCGAATTACTCGTTAGGCGGATTAGGTAGTTGCCTATGGGCCCCGTGCTTTTTAGGGGCCCACAAAAGCATGTTCTGTTTTCTATTATTGCTCCAAAAACAGGCTACAGGGCCCCGAGAACTTGACTGCCTAGGGGCCTCCATGTCGTTTAATCCGACACTGCTTCGATCTCTTTCCCCACATTCTCAAAATATAAACACAAAAATCCAGATAACAATAAATCACGAACCTTCGAATACTAAATTCTTTCGAAAGAACTAAACATTGGTAGTTGTTTATAGTCTGAGATCTGGGATCATTATTGTAATATAAGAAATCTGGGATCACAAATTTTTAAAAACTTGGAACTGAAAACATATATTAAAGACCAAAGTCCAGGAAAACATTTTTAAAAAAAACGGATTTCAACCGCAATTATATGTAATATATGAGGGCAACACTATGATTGTTATACGATTCAAATGTGGGTAATCATTGGGTTTGCAATATCAGTACAAGATTTTTTGTTGCACGTTGAACTTATAACTGAAGTCTATCAGCTTGGGGCCCCTGGCGGCCGCCAGCCGCTTAATCCGCCTCTGCTCGAACTCATGATACGCCTGCCACGAGTCCGATACCTTGACCACTTTTACAAATGGGAAAAGGCGCTTTACTGTAAATTTGAGGAAATTACTAAAAATAAAGAGAACTTTGCCAGAGAGGAAGGAGGGGATAACGTGCGATGGATTTGGATTAAAATGTATATGTGAAAGCTAGTGCTAAGCTAGAAGGTGTTGGTTAAGTGTGTGTGTGTTTTTTCAATTGCAAGTCCGAATAAAATGATGGGCTCAAAAATTCTTGGATTTTTTTTATTTGTCGCTCATAACATCGAACGTACGAACTGTTGGCATTGGGCTTAAATTTTATGAACAAGTTTTTTTCCATTTCCTTGTAACTTTCTAAAAACTTTTATATCAACAACTTTAAACACTAAATTAACGTACTTTTCGTTCGATTTTATCCTGAACTAATTCACGCTGAAATTATTCCATAATTTTTTTTATTTAACACACACATTCGGTGTTTTTTTTAAAATATTTTTTATATGATTTTTTTTGGTAAATTGTTTTAATTTAATATATAAAAAAAATTAATGATTTTATAATTCATAACAAGGACACTATTTATTTCATTTTATATTTTCCAGACTGTTCTAATTTCGATTATTTTCCTTTGCTTAGTGCGTTTGTAATTTGCCTCTCAAATATTGATATTTTTCTACTGATATATTATAGAATAATATTTATTTCTGTGATATAAAATATTCTGCTTTCCTGATTAAAAATGAAATGTCTGGTTTCTTTTCCAGTATGCACGCACACACACACATATAATTTTTTTAAGTCAAAGAACCATTCATCTCTACCACAGTTTTAATCATATATTTTTCACAACTTGGAAAGTAACAATTTTAATTTGGTTTTATGTTGTTTTTCCACTGCTGTTTCGATGTTAGAATGTATTAATGTCTTTATTAAGAAACAAATATTTTTTAATCCTATATAAATTATTTCCAGTTTCAGTCGATGTTGAGATAAATTTCTGTTGCCATTTAACAAAAGCAAATGAGTCGCATATCTTGAAAAGATTAAAAATGTATCCCGCTTGGAGTCTTTTGTCTGCTTCCAGTCTCTGTTGCCATTCCAGGAATTCATATTTTTCTCCCGGAAAATACTGGTATCCCTTGCAGAGAAACATCGGATACCGAGAATAGTTAATGGTTTGTTTTGTTTTTTTCGTTTTGGAAAAGAGGCTAAGAGAATGAAATTTCCGTGGTCGAATATCGCACAGACAGTCTTTCGTACATTTTAATCCTTCTCCAGTGGGCAAGAAGAGAGAAACTTTTTTTTTCCAAAAATGATCTAACTGCATTTCCGAATTTAATTTTCTTTCTTTTAAGTGAAAGGAAAGCGACAAAAATTATATTTTGGTGTATGCCAAACAAATATCTGTCTTACTATACTTTAATTTTTTAAATACATTAGTTGCTCAATACAAATGCAATCTTAATGGGTATTAATTTATTAGTTATATCTCAAAACCAGTTATGTTTACTTGGTTGCATAAACTTATAAATGGAAAGAATTTTTTTAAAGGGGGGTGGGGGGGGGTGGCTATCGTTGATGTTAAATGCTAGGCTAAAAGAAAGCATTAATTTTTATAAACGTAGTTTAACTTTCTCGTCTTTAAGTAAAGTTTTTCTTACTCGCATAAAGATTAACAAGAGTAAATATCGATGCAAGTTGGCTGACATTAACTTGCAGATTGTGATGAGAATTTTAAAAAAAGTGTAGAAAAGTATGATAGGGTACATTTGGCCCATTCAACTAATTCTAAAATTGTGCTTTCAGCTATAGATGACATGAAATGAGCACAATAATTAAATTGAACCAAACTGCCTCCATTTTACTTTGTTGATATTGTCACAAACTGATACGCTCTGAGTGGCCGAACGGTTAGAGCACTGCTCTACCATGCAGGTGGCTCGGGTTCGAGCCTCCCAGGTATTTGCTTGTTAAATTTAATCACATGACTTTCGTTATTTATTATTATGGACAGTTGCAAATTGTGTAAATTGAATTTATGTTAATCTTTCCCCTGGTGGTTGTTCTAGAACTCTCCACCAGGTTTATAAAAGTACTGCAGCTGGATAGGTCTTCAGTTGTGGTGCTGCCCGTGTAAAACACTACGACAAAATAAATCGTGTATTGGATAGCATCGCCTTATCCCTTCTACGTGACAATATGTATTGATTTTTGTACATGATAATTTTAATTGACTAACTTTTGATACCTTTTCAGTGATGCAATATCCACTAATGAAAGCAATTATTTTAAGAAGAGACCTTCCGGTATCCTCCGCTTTTTCAATGTAGGCCCCCACCTCAAACAATTGCCCGTCCCTTTTTTACAGAATAAATTGAAATGGATCATCATCCGTTTAATTGCTATTCTTTCAAAGAAACGTGGAGGAAATATTCGATTTTAACAAAACAGTTTTTGAATGGTTATGTCCCTCAATACACGTGAAATTTTCATAAAGGCGATTCAGAATGCGATTTTTTTTTTGTTTAATTTAGATTTTCTTCTTATTTTTTTTAAGTAGTTATAGCACTTGGTTAGAAGTCAGACATTTCTTTCAAATTGAAAAAGACTCTTCAAGTCTCGTTCAGACGCAATAGAAGAATTATAATTATCTAGCAAGAAGGAATTCGAATAAATAACATTGTAAAGTATGGTTTCATAAAAAGTCTATTTTTTTCATTGCCAGTGAGTTCTTTAATGGCTTCTGGTTAAAATTTAATCATGTTCATAATTGAAGTGATATACCGTATTACCTTTGTGTATTGCCAGATTAAATTGACAAATATGCACCAAGTTGTCAAGGAGTAATCTTTATTGCCTGCATATTGTAATAAAAAGTATTAATTTACGAATAATAGTGTATTTATTTGTCAATACTGTAGCATAAAACTAGTTCTCTTAATTTATTGTAAAATAATTAATCGCAACCAATCCATTTAATTCTGTAAAAAATGCAAATGTTTTCTGGAGTTTAAATGTGTAGAATTTTTTTCTTGTACTATGTAATGATTACGGAATTTAAAGTTGAAACATTTGTAAAAAATTAAGTTTCAAAAAATATTTTTTAAACGTTTTAGGATAAATTTATTTAAAAAGAATATATTATATAAGAAAGTACAAGAAGTCTTCAAAAAATTATTTGTCTTTTCATTTAAAAATAAATTTTTTGATCTTATTTTCACATATTTTTACTGCTCTTATCTGTTTGCACTATCTATCTAATTTTTATTGTTTGGAAATGGTCTGTTCTAATTTTAAAATTGAAACTGTGGCTACATTTATCAAAGAAAAATTCATTTTACTTCCTTAGACCTTTTAGGTATTAAAAGAAATCGATAGGCTCAAAGTATTATTTTAAATTAAATTTTTTTCTGATTTCCAGTTTATGATATTTTGCTCGATGTAAACAAATTTTTTTCATTTTTGTGAGTTTGTGTATACTTGTTATTTTTTTTTTTTAAATTGAAATATGAATTCGTTAGTCTTTATTTTTGTAATCAGATACAGCAAAAGGAAATGAAATGGCTTTTTTTTCTGGACTAAATTCATGTGACGTCACGATCACGTGAAAACTGTGTCACGTGATTACGCTGCCGTTTGTTTACTACCATCGCTAGGACTATTTTGCTATCGCAGTTTCACATTGTACTTTTAAAATGTCTCATTTTGCTAAAATGGTTGTTCAATCAATAAATGAAAATATGATTGAGGAAAAAAATCACTTTTTTTCATATACCAGGGCAAATTATGAGTGTTTTGAAAGCATGTTGAAACGTGAGGATTATAAACCATCTCCTCCCTGTTTATTATGTATGCAATTACTTTGAAGAATATTTTCAATACCGACGCCAGCTTAAACCAAGCTTTATTCTCACTATTTTTGTCTTCACAAAAGAAACCTGTTCTAAAAGGATTTTGGAGAGGTGAAGACTTTCACAAACATGTAAATACTTCAAAGCAAATTTTTTATTTTAAATAAAATTATATTTAGATCATACATGAGAAAGTAAAATATGTTAGTTAACTTAAGCAAATTTTTGTTTTTTTTAAAGAAGTTATATTGAGAACATATAATGTTTAATTAACTTAAGTTTTACTTATTTTATGCATCTTCAGAGTAGTAACAGAGATACTTAAGTATTTAATTATCTAAGATTCGAACACAAGAATCTGTTTATAGATAAATCATACTATTATTTTTTATAAACTGTATGTAATTCAATACGAAGAAAAATATATTTAAGACTAAAGATAATTAAATTGAATTTCTGATAATTATTGCACCTTTTCTGATGAAACATTCCCTTAATATTGTATAATAATTTTTAAAAAGTGGATCAACGTATATATTAAAGGCACTTTATACAAAGACAATTAAAAAAAGTATTCAATTTGTCATAAAAAATTGTAATGCAAACTTTTAATATAGTTCATACTAGCATTAATAACATTAATTTGTGATCCAAGTGTCGCATACCCATGCATTATATTTAGTATCCCAGATATAAAAGTGCAATTTCCAATAGAAAACTATTCAGTTCTGCAAAGCATTGTACTAACGAGTAAAATTACAAACACATGTTTATTTAATGCATGTTTTTTTTTTCAGGAAAGTTACAATTTTTTTCGATACTTAATATAACAAGGTTTTTAAGCATTCTGTACACATGCATGACTGAAGGTAACTCTTTATTAATTTTAATGTGCTTAAAGAGCACTTGCTATAGTGACTGCAACTTAGAGAAAAGTATTAAAACAGTTAATACATGTAGAAATAACTCATTATAATCATTTAGTTAATTATTAGCCCTGATTATGTACTTTATATGTAATTAAATAACTCATAATAATGGATAATCACATTACAATGAATATATCCTGAAAATTATATGTTAATATGAATCATTGCTTTAACTAAAAAATGAAATAGTATTTTCTTTTATTACTTTAGACAATCATTTCTAAAAAAAATTTCAAACATTTTTAAAGAATAATTACTAAGTAAATCAGACAGTCAAAGATGGAGAATGTTATTTTATTAGAAACATTTCAAATATCTTTAAATGCTCCATAATATTGTAAAACACATATAAAGTATTTATATGCAATACATTGTAAAAATAAAATTCATTTTCATTCAGTAACTGTTCCACAGTAAAATAAAATATTCATTCGAATTTTAAGTGTAGGTAGGCAAACTTGATGTAAATATAGTGTTAAAAAAAATTCATTTTCATGACAGGATAAATACCATATCAACTCTAATATTTTATGTACAAAAAAAGGGGGAGTGGGAAGGCGATGGAAAAAAATACACTTTCACCAAAAAATAATTATCTACATTTATCTAAAACTTTCATATTACCGAAAATCTATATACACAGGCTTCAAGAAACAAACGTTTTTGCAAGTTTAAAATGTACTTCAAAAAAAAAAAAAAAGATAACAACAAATCATCAAATTAAATTTGGTCATTTCTAAAAATTGTTGCCTTTTGCGATGGTATCATTCCCCTTAAGAATATTTTATTTTATAACCGATACTCAAAAATAACTCCGGCGGCTAGCTCAAATAATTTTAATTGGTGGTACATTCTAATTGAGCACGGTTACAATTACATAAAACAGGGGGAAAATATACAAATATTAAGGGGTTTGCGCGGGCGGACATTGGCACATCCTTTCTTCCCCGAGGTGGCAGGCTGACTGGTTAAGTGTTCACATGGCCAGGAGAGGGCGCTCTATTACCATTCGTTACACTCCCCCTCTGGTTCCTAGGTATCGTCCTCGATGAGGAACCAGCAGAGTTGTCTTTCTTGCGTCTTCCCCTTTTTCTGAGAGTCATCACTGGAGTGGCTTCCTTGTCTATGCATGGACGAAGAGCAGATGAATGATAAGGTCCCAGAACCTCATGTGGGTTGTTTGGATTTGCCACTTCATAAGTCGTCGGAGAGCGTTGAGTCACAACAATATAAGGTCCATCTCTTTTAGGCATGAATTTAGCTGTTTTCTTCTGGGCAGCATTGCTAAGGGGGTGAAGGGTTACCCAGACCTTATCACCTGGATGATACAAGAAACCAGGACGATGTCTTTTATCATAGAAGGCCTTTCGCTGATCTTGTTTCTCTTCAATTCTTGGTTTTGGAATCAAAACAACGGGAGAGGCGTGCGGAGATTTACATTCTACTACGATGCCTTGTTGCAGCAAATAATCTAGCTCTTTCTTCAACAGCTCCTTCCTGGCTGGCTTCATCCGGTAGGGAGGCACTGAAATTGGTGGGTTGTTTTCAGTGTTGATGCTATGTTCGATAAATGGAGTAGCTTCTCCCCCTACTTCGAAGATAGAGTGATGATTTTTAAGCAAGCTATCAAGTTCCACACGCTGAGAACCAGGGAGTTCTTGTCCTTCATCTTCCCGTAATTGACAGTTTTTTATCGCCACAGGAAGTACATTAACAGATGTACTCTGGTAAGGCGTTACGAAATTGTACGATTTTCGGGAATCGTCACAAAAAGTCCAACAGTTCTTTCTGAAATTTAGTACTATTCCAGCATTTTTGAGAAAATCAACTCCAAGTAGAGTGGGGTTGTTTTTGGCATCAGGCAAAATAATAAAGTGGGTTTTAAACTTTCTGCCTTCCAGAAGGACGGTTTGAAATGTACGTAGAACTTCTTTCTGAGTAACGATTCCATCAGCAAAGGATAGGGATATGACTGTCTTCTCAAAAGCAGCTCCTTGTTGCAGAAGGATACTACTGTAAAGAGTTTCTCCTGCAATCGAGTGACTTGCACCACTGTCCGCAAATGCAGTTCCCGAAACTCCATTTATGCTGATCCTGAATGCAGCATTTCTGTTGGAAGGGGAGAGACTGTTAACTTGCAGAATTCCAAAGGGAGCTGGATCACCCTTTGAAGGATTGCAGTCAGGGCATTTCGATTTGATGTAACCGGGCCTTCCACATCCATAGCAGGACAGAGGAGTTCGGCTTTCAAATTGCGAATGCACTCCAAATGGTTTTCTTGGTGCTTCCTTTGCCATATACCCCATTCTTATACTACTTTGTTTATTTGTTTTTGAGGGGAAAGAAGTTCTTCTTACGTCTTTTAAAACTTTATGTTTCGACGTCTTACCTCGAGCAATTTCATAATCGTCTAATTTTTGTACTAGCTCAGATGAGCTTTTAATATCTCCCCAGATATCCACGAAGTGTTCCTTAACGTCCCTCGAAACTCTTCTCTTAAGCTGATCAGTAAGTAACAAATCCTCAAGGGAGTTAAAGTCTTTCACTTCTAGGCTATGTAGCCATTCTTCTAAGTAATTGTTTAGCTCGTACGCGAAGTCCTTCCACAGAGCTTCGGGTTGTTTTTGATGAGTACTGAACTTAATTCGAAACGATTCAGCACTCAACTTGAATCGTTGGAGCAGCACTTGCTTAATGTGCTGGTAATTTCCTAATTTCTCCTTAGGTTCCCGCAAGATAATATTGGAAATATCAATAGGTAACACTGGTAGAAGGTGTGTTACATAATCGACTTCCCCTATGTTAACTTGCTCACACTGCCTTTCAAATATTTTTAGATAGGTGGAAATGTCTGAAGTTTCCACAAATCTGGGTATGAGGTGCTGGATATTTATTTTCTCTGCGGCAGCACTAGTGTTAGTTGAAGAAGTAGCAGTCATGCTTAACTTCATGCGTTCTAGTTCTAAATTCAGTTCGTCTTGTTTTCGTTTGTATTCATTTTCCTCCTTCACCTCACGTTCTGCCTCAAACCCTCGTGTTAATAATGGTTTCTAGAAGAGTTTTAGTAAACTGTTCATCGTAGTCTTTCGAAGTAATGATTAAATTTTTAAAATCTATTATTCTCATTATTTCTCCTACTTCGAGGCCCAATTCTGTAGCTAGTGTTTTTAAATCCTCTTTGCGCGCTTTAGCAAGATACGCCATTGTTTTTAACTTTTGAGGGGAAAAAAGGGTCAATTATAAAATCCAACAGCCACAAATTAAATGCAGTTAATTTAGATTTAAAATAGTTAACCTTTATAACTGAGCATCAACTAATCACTAAAATGATAAGAATTGGATATTCGAACACAATACTATTAAAAAATAGGATACAAAATCTAAACTTCGAAAACAAAATGAAAATTCAGATAAACAGAAATTCTGATGCACTCAACCAAAACAACATATAAACTATTCCTTTGAAGGAATAAAAATACTCTTTTGTAGATATTTGATTGAATGCAAAAATTTAGCTTTGAAAATAAAAATAATTCACATATAAAAGAAATTCTGATGAAATTCAGTCGAAACAAAACCTATGAATGAATCTTTTGAATAAAAATACTTTTCTACTATACTTTTGTTAACAAAAAAAAAATAATAATAATTTCTTTCATTTAATTTCGCATATATTTTATATATGATCAAAATTCTTCAATATAGTTAAGAATAAAGCACAATATCATAGCACCAAAATTCAATAAAAAACAACACAATACTCTAAATAGGAAATATCAATCTCCGTGACGCTCTGGCGTCATAAGTAACTTAAAGAGTCAACAAAAAAACAGTGAAAAATATCGAGGATAAACAAATTTTACAAAGCAAGCAGGGAGTGCTGTATTCTGAGTTCCAAGAAAAAGGAACAAGAGAAAAAAAAAGAACGTCTGATTTTCACCAGGCAAGGGGTGAGAGACAGAAAGGGGGGGGGGACCCTTAGTAACAAAACGTCGTTCGTTCAACAAGCAGTGAAAATTCAAGGTAAGAAGTTCCCCAAACAAGTACACTAATAGTCATAAATCACAGGAAATGAACAAAAGTAAAAGAGTTTCCTTACTAGGGAAAAGAATTACTCATAATGAAATAAACTAATAAATCATACTTATTATATATTTATACCATAAAATATAAAAACACTAGTAAAATTCAATAAAAGATCAAAATGAATCAGAAACAAAACAAAAGAAAACTTAGCTGATGCTCCGTGAAGACGAATGCAATCCAAAGTTTCTAATTTCCCGGTAGGAAATACAAATTTTCTAGTAATCCGAAAATTTCTTCGTAGCCGGTAGGTACAATTTCTGAAATTACTTATTTCAAACTTCTTCATGAACTAGCAGTTCAGAATATTGAAGATAACTTTCTTAGACTAGCAGTCATATTAAAATTAAATAATTATTCGGGCCGTAAGTTGGGCGACATTTTTATAACCGATACTCAAAAATAACTCCTGCGGCTAGCTCAAATAATTTTAATTGGTGGTACATTCTAATTGAGCACGGTTACAATTACATAAAACAGGGGGAAAATATACAAATATTAAGGGGTTTGCGCGGGCGGACATTGGCACATCCTTTCTTCCCCGAGGTGGCAGGCTGACTGGTTAAGTGTTCACATGGCCAGGAGAGGGCGCTCTATTACCATTCGTTACAATTTTAATTTAAAGAAAGAAATGACATCAATTTTTAACAGTAAATAATAATTATTAATAATTTAGAAATCAATAATTTGTAAAATGTAAAAATCAAAGAAAAATTTATTTAATTTTTGTAAAAATTCCTTTCACAAATTATCATCAAATTGTTTTCCTTCAGAATAAATATTTTCTCTTGTCTTTGAATTATGAATTAAAATTATAAACAGACATTTTTTTATATTATATACACTAAACTGACTATTTGATAATAATAGTGAGTTCTTTTTAAGGAAACGATACAATTGTTATTCGATAGTCAAACAGTTTCAAGTTTTTTAAAAGAAGTTGTATTACTGTAAGCCATTCTTGCGCAAACTACTAAATTAATTAAGAATTAAAATAACTATTAGCTGTGTACCAAGTGCTAGGATCCAACCTAAATAAATATACCAGCTAACACTATTTGAAGCAGATGAACACCTAATTAGATAAATAAATCAGAATAAAGCAAAAATTATATCAAAGAGTTGTTGAGAGTTTTTCCTAACAAATATATACACTAGAATAATGCATAAAATACAATGATATCATATATTTTGATTGGATAAATTAAAGCTAAAGAATGTCAACAACTTGCGTATTGGATTCTACCACGGTATTGAAAAGCACGTGCAATTGTTGCCCAATTTGTCACGTGATTACTCGCTTGGTGCCAGTCAGTCGCGAATTTCCCCTCTACGAAAACACATTGGAACTAAAAAGACTTATCAAAATTCTTTTTTTAAATGGTTGATTTAATTATAAATTTTCGAAATGAAAATTTAGAAAATAAATAAGGTTTAACTTCTATTTTCTTATCATTTCATTTTTTTGCCATTCTGTACGCTACTGGCTTCTTGAGTTTCATGTTCGGCCGTTTTTCTTTTATTAAGAAGAAGCGAATTTTTTAAATTAATTTTTCTTTCTTGCCCTCGAACACAACTCAGCTAAAAAAAGTAGAGAAATAAAATGAAGAATTACTTTTGATAATTTGATTTTCTTACACTCCACTGATGTATTTTCTCCATTATATCCTGCAGTTTTTAAAAAATAAATTTTTTTAAAATTATTCTCGAAAGATCGAATAACTTAAATGGAATATCGAATGGCACTCTTATATCCAGATTTTCAACTCTCCGTGTTCAAGCTCTGCTCTGTTTTCTTTCTTCTTTACTCAATGTGTGTTCATTGAATTTGTAGGAATAATATTAGGAGGTTTTTTTAAATTCGCTTTGGAAAAACACTTTTGCATGGTAATAAGTTTAAAAATCGTTGACTTTTTACTTGCTTTTAATGTTTAGTCTAAATTGGTTGAATAACAGAACACACACCCCACCTGTATACGCTGCTGCAACAAAACTGTGTTCAGTGTCGAATGCAGAATTTTTCTGTTGATGTTGAAACAGGGAAATGAAATATGTTGAACGGAATCCGAAAATGAGGAAACAAGGTACTGATAAATTTGATTAAAATCACTATTCCTCGCTACAATATTTGTCTGTCGTTGATTTATTTTTCCTGCAGTTTACATCTTTATTTCTATTTTCAATTTATGCAGTAAAATGTTAAGTACTGCGGAGACCTCGTTGCTATAGCAGCTTGGTGGTTTCTATAGCAACGCTTATAATTTTTCTGAATTCATTGTCTAATTACGGTGTATAAAAAGTGAATGCATTATATATTTTAAGAACATCAGATGTAGTGCTGCCATCGAATATTCATAATGTTATTTCTCTTTCTAGGGATATAAATAGAACTTTTTCTATCGATTTCTTCCATTTGTGGAGATATGGTTTGAAAACTGACGGAATCATCTGATAATTTCTAAGTGGTAAGTTTTTATTTTTTTAAATACTGTAGAACTTTTTGAATCTACTATTTTTATAGATCTAACTTTTGGACTTTAGAATCGATCTACTTTTTTTACACTCTTGACTATTGCATCGTGGCCGTGCAACCCTAGTGATTATGGCAACGGAACTAAAATGTGACGAGCTCGAGTCCTAGTGCCACTGAAGACCCGCTGTGTAGTGGGGCCGATGTATCTGTCGAGGCCCAAAGTCCTTCCGTTGGCGTGGTGTGGCAGTTAAGAGAGGGAACTGACAGTTTAGGTGTTGCGTTCGTCACTTGACCAAGGCTCAAAATGACGAGGTCCGTCGCCAATAGGCCTCGTGTTGCAAAAAAGTGCGACGCTAATGTAACTCTCTTTCGCTCACTTGATCATTGCGTCATTACGCACTACTTTATCATTATTGTACTTTTATAAGTTATTCTTCAATTACCTCAAGAGCAGACGCAGTCGGACATTAAATGTGTTGCACCTCGCAACCTATTATCTGACAAAAACAACGCACCCAGTGGGACGCATTAACAGATAACCGATCCTCATTCCTCTAAAAAAATCATTAAGTTTAAAACGCGACTTCTTTCGAGATGGTAGAGTAATTTTTTCTTTAAAACGAATGAATACTGTTTAAAATATCAACACAGTCAATCCTTTATATACATAAAAAAGAACACAAGAAAGATCTCGTCGTGATTTCAGTCTCGGAGTATCAAAAATTGTGCAAATAAGAGGAAAATAAATCCTGCGAATAAAAAAAAAAATTCTTGGGGGGGTAGAAGTAACTCATGAACCTGTTTTGCACCTTTTCAAGAATTTCGATTTTGTTTTTCTGATAAGGCTCAAGAGCGGATAACAGCAAAATAGCAAAATTTCGAAACAAGAAACACGATAGTGTCAGATAAAGTTTACACTGCGTGCAACTGTAGACGTATTGTGTTACTAAATGCACCACATTCTCTGATAAAAAATTAAGAAAAGGGTAAAATACCATAAAATTCAAGAGATAGTTTTAAGTTGTAAATTTAGGAAAGCTAGAAATCTATAAGCCGAATAAATTTATATATATTTTAAAAGAAATGGCATCACGTTGTGAATATGAGAAATACTGAATTTCATTCGATAAGGAAAGTATAAGTAGAGGTGTAGGGATATTTAGGAATGTGTAGGGAGGCATGTCAAACACGTGGCCTGCCAATACATAGGTTGTGGCCCGCGGAAACATTTTACAAGTTTTTTAATATCAGTCTTTAAGGGTTTTTTTTTTTTTACTTCAAAATTTATATCCATAAACTTTTTTTTAAAAAAAATTTACTACATATTAACTTGTTATCTATTCTTGTTTTTTAAAAGAATTTTATTTAATTATAAAAATAGCCTTAAAATAAAAATTATTTTTAATATTTTATTAAGTTTTTTTCATTTAATTTTACTATAAAATATTAGTTCTTATTAAATTCCTAAATACATTTATGCATATTATTGCTAAAGATCGCCGTACGATTCATCGTGTGTGCCACTTTTATTTCTCTTTGAATGTGTCTAATCAGTGAGAGGCGATTAGCGCGACGTCAGAAGCCGTTGGAGTTTCCTTTTTTTTTTTTTTTTTTTCAATTTAAAACCTCAAAGATTACCAACACAAAGTGTAATGTTAACTCAATCGTTTGTGAATGAAAGTGGATTTGGTTTTTATTCATATTAAATTAAATAGTTATTTAATAAAAAATATAATCAAACACCAAGAACAGAGTAAGAATCCCAATTTCTTATCACTCAGGAAGTTTTGCAATGCGAGAAAAAGGGGTGCTAATCGCTTGGTGCCAGGTCCGGACGATATGGTGGATGCATTAAAACTTCCCAACCAAGCTCCCTGAGTTTCTGGCGAGTCACTACAGACATGTGTGGCCAGGCGTTGTCCTGATGGAATACAATACCTCTTCTGTTGACCAATTCTGGCCGTTTCTGGTCAATCGCTAGCTTCAAATGGTTCAGTTGTTGCCAGTAGAGATCTGAATTTAGTGCTTGGCCTTACGGAAGCAACTCATAATAAATGATTCCTTTCCAGTCTCACCAAATACACAGTAGAACCTTCCTGGCCGTTAGTTCTGTTTTGGCCACCGTTTGAGCTGCTTCACCGCCCTTTGACCAAGATCGTTTTCGCACAATATTGTCGTATTTGACCCATTTCTCAGTCACCATCCGCTTAAGAAATGGGTCGATTTCATTCCGTTTGGCCAAGGCTTCGCAGATGGAAATTCGATCCGTCATGTCTTTTGGTGTTAACTGCTGTGGCAACCGAACATCGAGCTTCTTTTTGAATCCGACTTTGCGCAAATCGTTTAAAGCTGCTTTATGGTCGATCTTTAGCTCCTGGGCGATGCTACGAGTACTAACATACCGGTCAACTTCAATTATTTCTGTGATTTTATCGACATTTTCGACGATGGCCTGCTTGTGCGGGGTGCATCTTTGACATCAAAAATGTCTGAACGGAATCGACGAAACCAAATTTGCACGTAATGAGCTGTTACAGTATCGGCACCACAAACACCATTCACAATTTCAGCCGCCTGGCTTGCATTTTCGCCTTATAAAAGTAAAACTGTAAAATGTACCGAATTTTCTTTTTGTTGACTTCCATTTTTAACATATGTAACTCACAGCTGAGTGAGTGAGTGAGAGAATATTAACGTCGCACTGATTAGCAACACGAGGGCTTTTGGCGACGGTCCGAACTCACAGCTAAATAAACCAAACAAAAAGCAGTAAAAAAAATAAAAAATAAAAATTAGTGTGAAATGTCACCTTAACAACGAGCATAAATTTGAAATTGTTTGATCGATACGTTACGAGATATCAATCACTACAGCCATCTACCGAAAAAAAAATAATGAATTTCTTTTTCCCCAACCTGATATATTAACGCTTCCAAACAAAAATTATAACCAAAAATTTTTTAAAAACACAAAGAGAAAACTTGTATCGCTTTAAAAGCTTTCAAAAAATCTATTGATTAAATCCCTTAAGGCTGTTTTCGGTCAATGTTAAAGGATAGGGGTCAAACGGGAAGCACATTTGCCGGCAGGAAAAAAATCCAATAATAATAAAAATTTCTATGGGTATAAAAAAAAATTATTGTTTAGAGGATAGTGTTCTTTGAATTTTGATTTTTGAAAAAAATACGCAGTTTTCAGCATTATTGCAAAATGAAATTTGAGTTTTCTATGTTAAAGTATAGGAAGTGAAAACGCAAAACACATTTTAATAGAAAAAAATTGATTTTTTCGAGTAGAATTAAATAGTATATTAGAAAGCATGCTTCCCTCTTTTGACTAGTGTAGCCAGAATTAAGTTTTATGTTTTTATTAATGAATTATTTTAAATTTTAAGTTCATTCTGAATTATTTTTGGCGTAGTTAGGACTATCTCAAAGAGATGGCGCCACCATCGTTTTGTAACACGAATTTTTCTTGGCTACGAATACTTAATTTTGGCGATAGCTTTCTGAAATATTGTCGCCAGCTGAAATGATGGTAACCAGCAAGTTGTGACAAATAGTGTGGACAATAAAGAAGATTTATGATGTACACAGAGATTTAACATCTGAAACCTGATGAACTTTCCCATTTAGGAATGTTTTCAATATTTCCAGCATGTGTGCTTTAAAAATTTAAATCATAAAGATAATTTATAACTATGCTACTTAGATTTTTTTTTTTTTTTTTTTTGCCTTTTATTAATGAAATGCATATAAAAATATTTAAATTCTGTGAAGCGACTGAATGAAAAATTGAAAGTATACTTATTTTATACTTGACACATACACAGAAAGCTGTGAATTGACTAGAGAACACAAATTACTACTCCTTGAAGCTCACAATTTAAAATTTTAATATAATTATTGTAATGCAATTATAATATTTTTAACAAACAAAAAATTCTTTTTCATCGAATAGCTTTTATATTTAACGTGCAATTTTACCATTAAACCATTGGAACAATCATTAAAAAAAATCTTGTTTTTTAATTAAATTACCAGAAACTTATTTTTTTAATTACTTTTCTCCAATTCTAAGCCGTACCCCAAATTCTCTCTCAGCCAGTTTTTTTGGGAAAAAACTAAGAATAGTGTTAAATATGTTATCGACATATGATAAATTTACGAAATAAAATATGGCTGCGGTAGCCTAGTGGTCAAGGTAACGGACTCGTGGCTGGCGTTTCATGAGTTCGAGCCTAGTACCGCTCAAGACCTGTCGTGTAGGAAAGCGATGCACGAGTGAGTGAATAATAACTTCGCACTGTTCAGCTACGTGAATGGTTTTTGGCGATGGACGACACCTGAGTTTCCCCCTCTCCTAACTAAGAGGGAGGTCCTAATACCGACGGGAGGACGTTTGAGCTCTCGACAGATTTAACGTGCATCGCTCCCCTACACGGTGGGTATTTAGTGATACTGGGCTCGAACTCGTGACATGCCAGCCACGATCCGATACCTAGAGAACTCGGCTACCGTGGCCACAAAGCGATGTACGTTAAATCTGTCGAGAGCTCAAACGTCCCCCGTTGGTGTGGTAGGAGACGGGATGCCATCTCAGGTGTTGTCCTCGTCATTTGACCATGATTCAAAATTACGAAGTCCGTCGCCAAAAGCCCCTGAGTAACTAATCAGTGCGACATTAATATTCACTCACTCATTTTACGAAATAAAAAATTGATAAAGGTGAATTAATAATAAATGAAAATAATTAATTTATTTTACCAGTATTATAAAAACTTTTTAAAAATAAACGAGAACCTGTGATTTTTTTCTATCCGATGGTATCTTGTTCAATTTTTAGATCAACCCGATTTTTAGTAGCATAAGTATCGAGGGGAGGAGTGCGGCTTAGATTCGAATAAATATGGCAATATCGTGATTTAAGTTTTTTTTCTATTAAAAATTACTGTCTGGCTTTTTCTATCATTGAATATTTTCAACAACCTGATGTTCTTGACAAAATTTTTAATATAATAGTCGCTGAGTGATTTCTTTGCTGAATAATTCAAAATTTGATATGTTTAAAATGTAAAGTTAATTCAAAATATATATCCATTTTAGTTAAGTTTTATAAAAAAATTTACTACTTAAAAATTTTATGATATATTTATTTATGAAAAAAAAAAAAGAAATATGTGAGGCATTACCGTATGAACAGATATTGGCTGCTCATAGGTATTTTTCTTTTAGGACTATAGTTAAGATATTTATTTTTATTACTAGTTTATTTTTAAATTAGATAACTTGCTGAATAAACTTCTAAGAACACTAATTTATGAAAAAATTAAAACTTAATTTTCTAACTATTTAAAAGATGTTTTCATTTTTTAAACGCAATTATACATAAATTTAAGAAGACTTTTAAAATGAATGATTTATTTTATTAACGAAGGGAAAATATAACTGTAATAATTAATAATTTTTTCTTTTTTTAATCTCGCAATTGCTATTGCTCGATTTTCTATTGTTAAGAAGTTTTACTTTTCTCAACTTTTCCATTAATTATTTGCTCAGAAAAACTCATAACAGCTATTAACACCTTTTTTTTTTTAGGGGGAATGTGGGGACAGGCGGAATGTTGAATCTATCCACTAGAAAACTTATGTCAATCTAATTATTACAAAGCTATTTTACTATGAATGATTGTCTTAAAACAATCTGTTACTCAGTTTAATCACTATGTGATAAACTACTTTGTTTTTAATTGCAGTTTTGTTATTCTCAAAACCATTTAGCTTCCTTCCAAAGGCATCTCCTCATGTCATGATGTCAATATTTCATGGGAATTTCACTTCAGATGGGACCAGAAAACACTTGTTGGTCTGAAGTCTTTAGGAAAGAAGAGAACGGTACAAAAAAAAGGGAGAAATAGGAAACTTTTATTGCTGTGGTACTAAAACAGAAAAGAGGAAAAAGCAGTATTGGGATGTGTGAGGGGGTGGAGTCCCAAATTTCGGTGATTTTGAGGTCTTCTAATTGGATGGCGTTGAATAATCATTCCGACGGAAGAAAAATACGTTGCTCGTTTCAGTCACTTTTGAAATTTAGAATAGGAACCTTTACTTCTCATAGGACTTATTTCAACTCAGCTTCTTTTATTTTTTTAATATTTCTAAAAATGCCTTTGAAAAATAAAAGTAATAGAGCTCGTAAACATCCTATGATAGGCAGTATTCAAGTCTTTGAACAATGCAGAAAGGCAATATATGTCTAGTTGAAAAGAGAAGGGTTTGCTGATCAAAGATAGCCTTTGACCCCAAATTGGACATTCCCCCTCAATATAAAGGAAAGGTTATGTGGTCAGAGCCGACAGTGTTTCCACTGTCTGCTCTGGGAAGTTGGGTTGGAAGAGTGGATATTCTTGTACCTATTGCGTTGTTTCCCTAATCAGTCACATGTCATCTGTTGTACACAGTTTCGACCCTTCATTATACTGTTATTTACTATTAATTTTTAAATATTTCTCTGAAAGTTCTTATTTTTATTACACTTCGCTATCTTTAAAACGCATTTGCACTATAATATCTTAACAATTTAATATAAATAAAAAATTTATTTATTCTTGTAATTCGATAATCGTGAAAAAACAGAAAACTTCCGTAAAAAAAAAAAACGTTAGCACACGTGAAAGATATTTATCATTTAAAATACCTTTTTAAATTACATTTGTAATTTTTAAAAGCATTTATTTACTTATTTGTTTGCACTCTTTATCTGTTCTAAGAGGGGTATGTGTCCGATCTCTAGGTGGTGATGGCTCTAGCCACGAAATATGTGTCCGCTCTAACCACGTCCTCTTTACCCCACACCACCGAAGATGGAAATGGTATGAAGAGAAAGTAGATGTTATTTTTTAACAATCATTGAAACAAATTAAGAAAATTTATTATTTAGAAAAGAGAAATCACTCCCCCCCCCCCACCTCAATACTGAAAAAGCAAATCCAAATGGAATCCAGCGTAATCTTATGAATTATAATTGAAATTATAATAATTTAATTACAATTGATAAACTTTCCCTTTAGGATTACTACTTCGTTTTAACACACGAATATTTTATTGCTTTTTATAAATTATATATAAGTGCATATTATTAGAACATGTAAGAACAAACATTATTTAACGTAGATAAAATTTTCGATTCTGTATTTGAAACAATAGTCCTTTCACACACACACACACACATACTTATTATTTTTTTAGAAAAAGGAGCAGATAAAATGCATATCTAAGAAGTTTACTTTCTACTTTGTAGAATCGGTGAATAAATAAGAATTATTCGACAAGAAATGTTTTGTATATCAGTGAAAAAAGAAACCAACGTTTTTTTACTATTTTGATACTTTTTTTGATTGATGATTGTTATGCATCTTCTAAAACTAATAAGATTGGAAATTTTTGAAACATGTTAGGAATATTATTTATTTGTGTGTGTGGTGTGTGAGAGAGAGAAGGGGATAAAAGAATAAAAACAAAATTCTCCCCAAAAGACACCATACTCACCAATTACATGGAATTTATTTTTACATGGAATTCATAGCAAATTATGAAAATTTATTTGTAAATTATATGCCAGCTTAATTCTGGAAAATAAACCATATAATTTTCTATGGTACTATATTTATTCGTTAAGAGTAAAATTGCTTCATACTGTTAGTCCTTTTTTTTAATACAACAGATTGAAACATAAACTTAATTTTTCACTAATGTATATCTACCTTTTCTCCTGTTTCGTTCTCCTCAGCATTTATATAGTGCAGTGGCCTTCAAACTGTGTTCCACGGAACCCTGGGGCTCTCAAGGTTACCCGTCACAATAAACAATCGAAAAGAAGATTATAAATGTATATGTAAAATGGATTGAAGTTTGTATAACTACAAGTATCTTTTATAAAAAGCTCATTTCATCATTAAAATTTAAAATTCTATTTGTACTCTGTTTGTTCTATTTGTAAATCTGTCGAGAGCTTAAATGCTCTCCTGTTGGTGTGATGTGGTAGTTAGGAGAGGGATACTAGCTCAGGTGTCGTCCTCGTCACTTGACCATGGTTCAAAATTACGAAGTCGTCGTCAAAAGCCCTCAGTGCGACGTTAATGTTCACTCACTCATTTTACGAAACAAAAAAAGATGAATTAATAAGAAATGAACAATTATTTTATTTTTTACCAGTATTAAAAACTTTTAAAAATAAACGAAATCTATATCTTTTCTATTCGATAATATCTTGTTCAATTTTTCTATCCGATGAATGTTTCCCGTCTTGCCACCAATTTTTAGTAGCATTAACATCGAATAAAAAAAGGTGCGTCTTAGATTCGAATAAATATGGCAATATCGCGATTTTAAAGTCGCTGTATCTTTAAATGTGCTTTTTTTCTATTCAATATTACTGTCTGCAGTGCCTGTTTAGGCTCATTTCGATACCTGGGAGCAGAAGATCACATGTACTCTTGACTCTGGAGAAGTGAAACTTATAATTAGAAAACCTGTTTAAGTCCAGCCTATCCGGGCTCTTCCCGGCCCAGGGCGCCCCGCCCCAAGTGCCCAATGGATAAACCGACACGGACTGGTATTTTCTATCATTGAACATTTTCAATTCCCTGGTCAAGTCTGACTAAATTTTTAATATAATAGATGCTGCGGTTTCTTTGAGCAATACATTTTACACATATCAAAGTCAGAATTAAAGTTAATTCGAAATATATCCATTTTAGTAAAATATGTAATAAAATTTTTAAGTAGTAAATTTTTATAAATTTTTTAGCACTATAGTTAAAATATTGATTCGGTCTAGTTTATTTTTAAATTAGAAAATAAAGTATTCACAAAATGATAATCCAGTGAATAAACTTTTACAAACACTTACTTTAAAAAAATAATTTTCTAAGTATGTAAACGGTGTTTTCATTAGTTCACGACAAACATTGGTGCGAAGTCTCTAGGAAAGAAAGAAAGGTACAAAAAAAAGGGGGAGGGAGGTAGAAACTTTTATTGCTCTGTAATAAAACAGCAAAGAGCAGATGAAACTGCAGAGTGTGAGGGGGAAGGGGGTACCCGCTTTTGGTGATACTTGAAAAGTCTTCTGATGGGGTTTTGCGTAGAACAGGGGTGGCCAACCCAAATGACCTTGCGGGACACTTCGGAAAAACATTACAATTCCGCGGGCCACATATAAAATATATATTCTCTATGATAGATTTGGATTCATTACAAGCATTTATTGGAGTAAGAATTTAAAAGAACGAATTATTATTGTTTTCATTATTTTTATATGTATACAACATAGATAATATAATAATGAAAATGCAATGAATCAAATAATATGATTTAAATTTATTTGATTAGTGAGATATTTGTTTCTCAACTCTTTCACTGAGTTTTTGCAAATAGGTCTCAATGCATTTATTTGTACATCGTAATTGGTGTTGCAGGTTTTCGTCCCATAAGTTTGAGCGCAATTTCCTGTTAGATTAATTTCATTTTCAAGGAAACAAGTAATATAAAAAAATTTTAAGTCAATCTTTTGAATGAATGCATAGAAAGTATTTTATTAACGATTGAAAATTTTAACAAGATATATATAGATATATGTATAGGGAGAGAGTGAACTAATAGTAGGAATTGAAAAAAAGCATGATTTGGTCTGAATTGTTGTAACAATGCACACCCGGTTCGGCTAGTTTGGCTGAAAACTGGTTTTCGACGCCAACTTTT